>JAQMYF010000024.1:45214919-45238179 GCA_030014195.1 Neosilurus mollespiculum | reverse complement strand
TAATAAAAGTGCAAATCACAGATTATAGTTTCTCAGAAGCATTCTCTTTGATGCCTTATGTCTGTAGGCTGTATCAGTATTAGATTAACATCCATCTCTCCTTACTTTACAGAGACGCAGTTCTTTTATGGGTACATGAATCTGAGTTCCAGTGGCCAGATGCCTGTGATGGAGGAAGTCGATACTAGTGAGAGGTACGAAAACTATTACATACTGTATGTCTTAGTTTGTATGCTCCATGTCTGACCCATGTAGAAATGATCCTTATTCAAAAGGCAAATTGTGTTAGCTTTGTCCTTCATTATCGATGAATATTTGTGCATTATTAATGCTTGAAGCTCACCTTGGTGACCTGCTTTTGTTGAAGGAGAATAAGAATCAATCTACTTCCCCTATTATGGCTGTAAGAGAGGGATTTTAAGCACTGGCTCATTTTTCAGCATAGGAAATGTACCCCCCCACCCCCCCTTTTAGAATCTTTCCCACCTGCTCGATCTGATTACTGCTCACCCAAATTAACCTTAAGGATACTGTGACAATATCATGCATCACTAAATTAGAAGAAGTTATAAATAACAAAGAACAGCCCCAGAAGTAACTTTGGGCTGATTTTTAGGCATTTCCATGCATTTTGGCTGCAGCTGGCAATGCGACCGTTTATGGCCTTGGAACGCTGTTGCAGGTGTCGTAGTTCATTTGTGCAAAATAAACCCACGCATTCCGATTTCTGAGGCAACACAGGGGTCTCATGGTGTTCAAACCTCCTGCACAGTGTTGTTGAATAGTTCAGGCAGCTGTCTGGTTCAGTATGAATGGCTGTTCTGGTGTGTCTGACAAAGCTGTCAAAATCCCCATTCATAAAAATGCAGGAAGCCTTGGCTTAGCTCATGATTATCATCTCCAACTGCTTCTACAAGTGCTGCCATTAGTCTTTGTGCTTTTTTATTCTCCTTAGATTTGAGAGCGCGACCTATAATGTCACCGATTGATATCTCTCCAAACCACATGCTCTCCTGCTTGTTATGTCCATGCTTGTCATTAAACAATACTTTTTTACTTTCTCTCAAGAATATAAATTAGAATGTGATTAATGCTTGTGGAGAAAAAGCTAACAAATTAGATGAAGTTGGGGGCAATATCGCTCCGAGTTGTAACAATTTAATCAACAGCATAGGAATAGTACTTTAATTAAAGATTCACTATTATGAACTCCTTTGGTCCGTGTTGTGGGAATACCAGCAGAATGTACCTCTGTCTATTAATATCCATAACTCCTAGCTTGGAGTCAGGGCTAGTGCTGAAGTTTAGCAGAGTGGCAGAAATCTGGACTGCTGCTGATCGATGAAATAAAATTAAAGGAGAAAGTGGCTGGTGTCTCTTACGTGATTATCAACTAGAATGTGTGCTGAAATTTCAAGGTTTAACAATTGCAAAGATGCAACTTGTGAAAAACCTTACTGATACTGTGGTTTGGACTTCTGTTTCCATAATATTGGCTCAGTTGTACCTAATATTTTAAATTAATGCAATTTAATTAACCTGCAATGGCCTGGCGAGCTGTCCAGGGTGTACTCTGCCCTCACCCAGAGTTGGCTGAGATGGGCACCAGCCTCCCTGTGACCCTAATTAGGATTAAGTGGTTCAGAAAATGAATGAATAAATGAATGAATGAATTACAAATATTTGTGTATGGGTTATATCCTACCATCAAACAAATGTCATAACAAAACTTCTGTTCTGAATATCTGACCTTATGGGGAAGGTTGCCCAGCCTCCTTTTTCTTCTTTTTTTATATGAGAGCAGCAACATTTATTTAAATTTTCTTTTGGGTTACTAAAGTAAAGACTTAGGTGTAACACAGCATTAATTTAAAGCAAACCATAGTATTTGGACCAAGAACATTCTTTCTGTGAGGCAGGAGTGCTAACCTATGCCCCTATACATCACTCATCTCGTCTCACTTATTCGTCAAACCGGACTCTCAGCCAACATGGCGAAGGCATGGTACACCCTAAACAGCTTGCCACATAGCAAGAACACAAACAACCATTCACCCTCACACTCACACCTATGGGCAATTTGGAGTTAGCCAGTTAGCCTAATGTGCATGTCTTTGGGAGCAAACTCCACACAGAAACGACCTCGCCAAGCCTAGGACTCAAATCTCAGAACCTTCTTGCTGTGAAGCAGACAGGCTAATCAGTATGTTATCATGCTGTCTGCCATACATGGTACCTGTTCTCAAAGCTGATGTGTTAAAAGCTGTAAAAATAGGTAGGCGAAAGGATTTGAGACAAGGGAGAAATTGTGATGACTAGACAGTATGCAGTGGTTTGCATCTTCAAATACAAATAGACCAAGGAAAGACAACTTATAAAGCAGTTCCATGGTCATAAGAGCTCAAAGCTCAGTGATGCATTCAGGGAGAAAAAAAACTAATCTGTTTGGTCCAATCACAAAGAAGCTCTACTGTAGCATACACTGCTGAAAAAGTTAATGTTGTAATGGAAGGTTTTCAGAACAGACAGTGCCTCACAGCTTTCAGTGTATGAGGTTGTGTAGCTGTGGGCTGTTCAGAATGCCAATGCTGACCCTATCTCCAATCCCAAAAAGAGCGACAATCAGTTTGACACTTGATCATCAAAATTGGACCTTGGAAAAATGGTAGAAAGTAGCCTGGTCTGACAAATGGTTTCATGCTTTCTTGTACGTCATGTGGACAGCCAGGTGCATGTGCACTGTGTATTTGAAGATGAAATAGCACCGGGAGGCAATATGAGAAGAAGACCAGCTGGCAGACACGTACCACTTACAGACAAACCCATATACAAACATTATTGCACACCAATTACACCCCTTTATGGCAATGGTATTCCTTAATGACAGTGGCCACTTTCACCACAATAATGTGCCCTGTCACACAGCAAAAAAAGGAGTATGCCAAACCGTTCAAGATGCTGAATGGGCCTGGAAAATCTCCAGCTCTCAGTAGAATCAACTATCCATGGGATGTACTGGACAAAAAAATTTCACCCACGGAGGCCTCAATACGCAACTTACAGGACTTAAAGTAGGGATGTCCAATCTTATCCATTAAGGGCCAGTGTGGGTGCAGGAGTTCACTTTAACCAAGCAGTAGCCACACCTTCCACCTGTTTCAATAACTGATCTAAAAAAAGTCTAGATTGCACTCAACTTTGAATTCGGGTGGCAGCCACCGTACTGTTGAAAGTTATACTCAAATAGCATGAAAAGATGCAGAAAATGGAAATAATTACATCCTAGAAGTACATTTCATTTAAAACCTAATCTTTTTTTTTTTTTTTCTTTTCTTTTTTTTTTTTCAGTGATCAGTGATCAGTGATTGAAGTAGGTGGAAGGTATGGCTACTGCTTGGTCGAGTATAAAGCTGCACCCACACATTGGCCCTTTGGACATTCCTCACCTAAAGTATCTGCTGCTTGGTGCTTTCAATCTTGGTGCTGGATACCACAATCCATGTACAGTGACCTTGTGGAAGCCACTCTTAGACAGATCAGAACTGTTTTTGTGGCACAAGCGGGATCTACACAATATTAGATAAGTTTTAACTGTATGTGTTCTGTGATAAATAAATAAATAGACATAAACTTATATTTGTTTATATAAAAGTCGGGCTTTTCACCGATATTCACAGAGTCTGAGGTGAACAATTGTTTTAGTGTATACTACACGGGAACATAAAAAAGCAAACCAAAAGACTTTTAGGTTTTACATTTTTAAAGCATGACGATGGTCACACATTCTCCATTAGAGCATCTTTTGGAACTCATTCAGAATTTGAAACAAGTGGGGTTTTTTTTATCTTAAAAAAACATGTAGGCATGTTGTGTAGCTTTGTTTGTATTTTTGGGATGGCATTTTGTTGAATTTCTAGGATTTCAGAATCACTGACTGTGGTAAACCATTTGAGTTTTTGTCTGCCATATTGATTCATGAATTATTCCGGGTTTTCGAGGTGTATAATGCGTTATCTCTCTGTGTGATGGATTACATGAGGCATGCAATATATAGGATGTGGTATTCGGCACAGCTTTTATCTAATTTGCTGTGGATATCATCCTTTTTAATGAGAGTTCCTTTACAGGAAATACCTACATAGGAAATATTTATATAGGAAATATGACTTCCTGGTAGTTTGTTCGCAGGGTTAGAGAATCTAAAGATAGTTTAAAGCCCCTTGGTGTTTCCAGGCAATCCTATCTCAGCGAGATGTTAAGACTAAGGGTGTACTCACATGTAAGAGATATAGCTGCATATTAGGGTGAAATAGTGCAACTTTTTTTTCAGTTGTTTTTGGTTTCGGCTGGCCTAAAAAGTGCACAGTCTTATCGTAAGCCTTTTAATATAAATTATCACCTGACCCAGCACTGTATTGTATTGAACTTGGCCTTAATCATGTAAATGAAACAAATCCAAGTACTTTCTTAATTAATTTTTACACTTTTTCTCTGTATATTTTACATGTAGCCTCCATTTGATTGTCTCGAGTCCAGTGGGTCCGGTTGAATTAGTTATGTATTCCAGCATGAGCTGCTCAGCTTCGGCTTATGGGACAGCCGCTATTTCGGCCTACACTATTGGTTTGAAGCTATGCTATAATTTCATGGGTTTTTCTTTGTCAAAAGGGGCGGATTCGCGTGACATGCAAAAATCGCGTGACATGCAAGTCACTCGAGCCATTCAAAAACAAGCAAAAAGGACCAAACTGCTTCCAAAGCTGTTTGCTTGTTTTGAGCAGGTCCAAAACTTTTTCCAAAACCGCGAATACCGACCATTTGCCTTGAATTCAACCGACTACCTCTGAAATTATATTCAGTTACCCTCTAACTATAATTCGCTTGTACAATCAGCCGTGATTGCTTACATGTGAGCTAGGCTTAAATAAAGTTTTATCTACTTAAATAGATTAATGCATGATTATATTAAAATGCAGTTTTATATACTACTGATGCCAAGTGCCACACTTGTATAAGTAAACACGATAGGTGAAATGTATAGGGAAGATTTATGGCATGGACTCAGTGTATGATAAAGAAGATAAGGGTAATTGTGTGTTGAATATATACACTCATACACTCCCACACACACACGAACACACACACAGAGAATCTTGTTTCCATAACTTCAGGGGACAATACATATATTTACATAAATTACCTGGTGACCCAATTCATAACCTAACCCTGACCTTAAAACATGTCTTTAACTTAAAATTAAATTATTTGCATTTAGTTCCCATAATGTGACTGTTTAAAAAATTTTAGGTCCCCACAATGTGATGAATACAACACATCAGTGGTACCTGTGGTTTACCACATACTCAGACACATACACACAGAGACCGAGAGAGAGAGAGAGAGAGAGAGAGAGAGAGAGACTGATTTACCTGAATAATTGCACAGACATGCAAACATTTTCAAACATCATCAAGTCTAGAATTTCAGGAAGCAGACCATATCAAACGTAGGCAGCATGCTAATGATATTCTCTAATCCTGCAAAACAGTCAGCCATTTTGAATCTCATAAACATACAATTAAATTCATGCCAGTCAGTCACTGATGTCCTGTAGAGATTTAGCATAAAAGACCTGTTTATTTCCTGGGACTGAGATATGACTGTGAATTCAGCATATGTAGACAATCTGGTTGCAAATTATGATCATACTTCCAAATTAATTGCCATCAATCTGTATACAAGGATGAGGGAAAAGCAGGAATGCTAATTGTCAGGAAATGGATTTATGTTTGTGTGAGTATTATATGAGAAAATGGGAAAAATATAAATCAGTTTCCTCACAGTTGCAGAGTGTTCACATACAAATGAAACTGGAGATTATGGGGCGCCTTGAATGTGTGGGGACGTGTGCTTTTCAGAATGTGAACTCTTCCTGTCTATTTGTTCCTCTGCCTGACTTATTTGCCTGATTTATTCTCTGAAAATGTGACATGTTTAGTAAATAGTTTAGTAGCAGCAGTATGGAAAGAATTAATGTCTCTCTGTTGTTCACACAGACTGATTTAGATATGTAGTCATCAGAGCTGAACATGTTAATCGCGTGACAAGCAATACAGACATGACATTAAAAATGGTGCTTCTGCTATACCTTGCCTTTGTACAGGGATATGTCACCACAAATCTTCTGACTGATCACCTTTATAATAAAAATGATTATGCTGATGAATGTTTTGATGAGGATGAAAATATTGTCAATCATTTCCTATAACTTCAGCCTACTTGAGCACCTATGGGAGACATTGGTGTGAGACAGCACTATTTATTACTATCATCAAGACATCAGCTTGAGGACATATCCCCATAGTGCACATTGAAGGTTTTTTGAAGGCTGATGATGACTCAACAATTTGCTAACACTGGGTTTACACTGGGGCCACAATGTCCACGATTCAGAAAAGCATGGGGAAGACCACGCTTGGAGCACGACTAGGGTATAAAAAGGAGGCAGGGTGCATCCAAGAGATGAAACTTGAAGGAATTGTGGTTCCAAGTTCAAGATCCCCTACGATGGTGCATCAAGTTCTGTTACGCTCTGTTGAGGTCGGTTAAGCTCTGCTGCGATTCCCACGTTCTGGCACGATAGGTGTGAAAACGTAACAAATCATAATAACTGTGGCAAAAAAATTTTAAAGTCACGATTCCACCAAGTTCCCTCAAGGTGATCACGATTCAATCCCACGACACCCCCCCCATGCTCATCACGATTCTCTCAATTCGTGGAGATTGTGTACATCATGTCCCCAATGTATAGCCAGGGTAAGACATTGTCTGTCAGATTTCCTCCATGTTATTCCGCCCACCACTTACTTTTATGCCTTTGCTTATTTCTCACTAAATCTAGATTCGAAAACGTTTTGCCAAAGTGAAATTTACTCCAAAGCACAAAAGATAGCAACCTGATTGGGTGCAACTGTAAGTCACGGATGCTAAATATAAGAACTGTTAGGATTTTAAGATTTGGAGCAGAAAATTGTTTTTCACAGCATGGGCTTACTTTTATGTTTGTTGGGAGTCTTCAGTATTTTAGTTTCGCCTCAAGTTTCAAGTGGGTTTTATGAGTAAGCTATTCCTTTTGAGGAATAGCTGAATCCTTTAGGGTTGTGTTTTGTTTTTTTTTAAATCAAGGGTCCCCTTTTGTGGTGAAAGAAATACCCAGTAGCTCTGTCTGTGTTTTCCGTGTTTGTTTTGTATTCCGTGGATATGGAGTTTTCTTTTTTCAAGAGAGGGGCTAAAACTTTGTTTACTCACTGAAACAGCTACTCACACTTCTAATAACGGGTAATGTCAGCACCACATTTTGGAAAAACTGAGGCTCAGGTACAAAGGATTCAGTGTCGGTGCTAACCTTAAGGCTAGACAACTATTCGCTTGGAGCTGATCAGGAATGTGACAACAAGACAGATGAGAAATCAGATGACATACCTGGAATGGAGTCTACTGTGTCTCACAGAAATGTGACAAATGTGACCAGCATGTAAGTGGACCCACACCTTTTAACTTGGGTCACAGATTACCTCACAGGCAGACCATAATATTTCAAGCTTTGGGACAGAACATGAACTGTGCAGCACAGGAGCATCACAAGGCACAGTTCATTTTCCTGCCCTGTTCACCTCATACACATCAGACTTTAAGTACGACTTGGAAATGTACCACACACATGTACTTGGACAACACTGCCATTGTGGCGTGCATCACGTTTGGAATTGTTGTGGGATGTCCCGTGTAATGGGCAGACCTCTTACCGGTACACTCAGCATGTGGACTCGTGTATGTTTGTGGTGGCTCAGGGGGTCACTGATCCAAATCTCAGGGGTTCAAGCCCCAGTCCCACCAATCTGCCAATTTTAAAGCCCTTGAGCAAGACTCTTAACCCTCATCTGCTCAGTTGTATACATTATATTAAAAAAAAGTAAGTCTCTTTGCATAAGGGCATTTGCCAAATGCTGTAAATCATTCATTCATTCATTTTCTGAATCGCTTAATCCTAATTAGGGTCACAGGCAGCCGACTCTGGCCGAGGGCAGGATGCACCCTGGACAGCTGGCCAGGCTTCGCAGAGCAGAAACACGCTGACGGCTATGCAGCCTACTCTTAACGAAAATCAGCAATGGTTCTTTTATATGCCTCTCACCATAGACAGTGAGAGACATGGCCAGCCTTTGATAACCCAGTTAGCTGCACTGAAGGGACAGCAGTGACATCCCGCTGATAGTGGGCTTGAGCCCCTGACCTTGGGATCAGTAATCCAGCACCCTACCACCAGGCCACCACTGCGCCCAAAGATGTAAATGTAAATGCAAATGTTTGTCATAGATATAAACACAAAACCGGACAAGACTCATGACATGCCTTTGGTGGCATATTACCAAGAACTAAAATCCGCTATTCCAATAAGGTGGGTGTTGAATGTTGTCAAAGTAAGTAAGAAAACAAAAGTTAAAAGTACTGGAAAGGGCAGGAGCAACTGAAATAGGCTGCATGACAGTTAAGGCATGCGCACTGAATGTATAGAGCCTACTTGTAACCAGTCTCTGGTAAGACGGAGGCAACTTGTTTGCCCAACAATGCACCTGCATCTGCATCTCATGTAAATGTTGAAAACAGAAAAGTTGTCGAAGAGCATAACTTAAGTTAGTTGGTAATTTATTCAATAATGTTTTGATGGCGAAAATGTTTTTAAATGTTTAAAAGATTATAAATGTATATTTTATAGCCACTGCTTCAACAATTTTCATATAAACAGGACCTTGCAGTTGAAAGTCAGCATGTATTACAGTATGTACCGTATATGTAGTGTGTATTGAGCACTTAATTGATGCAGTCAAATTTTTAGTTTGTGTGGTTTTTATTAAACTACTGAATCACTCCTGCAAGTGCTCCTGGTAGGTTTACCCCTGCATGCATTCAACTGCGTGACTTGTTTTAAGACTCGTCAGGTTCACCCACAGTATCCCATTATTACACTTCCGCCACTGGCTTTGTGTACCTGCCAACATAGGATTTTAATCATGGATGTTTGCCTAAAATGCAGTAAAAATGTTGAAAACAGAAAAGTTGGGGAAGATCATAGCTTACATTTTAAAAAGAATGGTATCACCTAGGCATATCCCTACATATATACATATCCCGACATTTCGTTCTGTATACACCTGTATATCTGAATGACAAATAAAGCTAAGTCTAAGTCTAAGTCTGTCTATATATAGTCAAGTAATGTCTGTTAGCCCTCAAAATGCCCTATTTTATTTTCAGACACAATGGAAATGGCAAAAAAAATGTGTGTATTTTCCAATCAGGATTTGTGTTTAATTGTGTTTACTTTAAGGAGTAATTTTAAAGGCATTAACAATTTAATGTTGAAATAACAATATATGGAGTGAATATAACCCTGGAAAACATTTTGTATTGACATCGGAACATGACCACTTCAGTGAAATGGGTGATCAAAATTAAATATACACAAATGCTCTCCTATACTTATCAGCAAGAAACACACTTACCAACAAGGACATTAACAACAAGAAAATGGACACATGCATAGGGATAAATTATTCACTGATCATTTGTAAATGCAAATAATGCCCCTTGCTCCCTAATCAACGCATTTGTTCTTCTCGGCTAAGCAGTTAAATTAGGCTGTTCAGATGCAAACCTTGACAAGAGAAGAACTGATGATAAATGACCTCATTTTATGCCAAAATTGTCAACCGACAGACAGTATGATGAGTTTAAAGTAATTAAGGTCAAACTTTCTGTCACCTTTATGAGTCTAAGAGTAAAGTGTCAGATGAATCAATCTAGTCTAGTTTCTGTAGGAAACTCTGAAACACAACGGTGGGAGGAGAGTTCAGTTCAGCTCTTTTTTTGTCATACACAGATAACAAGTAAACATCATTACCAGTGATAAAATTCTTGTACTCAGAAAAGACTTCCTGTTAATTTTTCTTTTTCTTATTAACACTTTTTCCTTTTTATTTCATAAGTTTATCAACATCATGCAATATAGTCAATATTAACACAAAATTGGTGTATCCAATTTTTTCTCACTTCCATGTTTATGTGCATGCTGAACCAATCAGCTTAGATTTTTCATTTAATCAGTACAGCGTAATAATCAGGCTGCAAAACCTGCGTTTGCTGTAGAGCCAGTCTAAGGAATGAAAATTTTAGAGCTTGGAAAGAAAACTAAATTAGTCTAGAATATCACGTTTAGTTAGACAGACCTGGGCGCCATGTTGGCGTAGTGGTTAGCACGCCCGCCTCACAGCACGAAGATCCTGAGTTTGAGTTCTGGGCTTGGGCCCAGTATAAAAACATGCACATTAGGTGAATTGGCTGTTCCAAATTCCCCCTAGGTGTGGATGTGAATGTGAATTGTGTATGTGTGTTGTCCTGCAATGGTCTGGCGAGCTGTTTAGGATGTACCTGGCCTTCGCCAAAAAAAAACCCCTTAAACATTATTTAATATGTTTATTTTAATATGATTTTTAAGGTTGTATGGTAGTGCACTGGATAGCACTGTTGCCTCACAGCAAATAGTCTCTGTGTGCTCTGGTTTCCTTGCACAGTCCAAAAAAAATGCACATCAGGTCAACTGGCTACTGTAAATCGCCCATTTGTGTGAATGTGAATGTTGGCCCTGCAATGTCTCTGTTGGGTGTACCCTGTCTTTTGCCCAAAGTCAGTTTTGATTGGTTTCAGTTTGCCGCAATACTGAGTGGATGGATGGATAATTATTCAGTATGCTTTCCAGGCTGAGTAACAGTGAGACTTAGCATTCACTTCTCCAAAAATGTGTAGAAAGTATATAAACATCACTGCCTTGGAAAACTTTTGGCACATTCATTTTGTATCAGATACACTGATCAATTACCCCTTAAAAATCATCTCAACCTTTATGTATGCATGAACATGACAGAAAATCAAGAAATTCTGACAAGAATATATCAAATTAAAGTTCTCATATTAGTCATGTTTCATACATAGTAACATTTTTGGCTTCTCCAATAATTTAAGACAGAATATTATATTTGTGGGTGGCACAGTGCCATAGGAGGTAGAACTGGTGCATCATAGTTCCAGGATGCTTGCTTAGGATTTGCTGAGCATTAGCGAGGTCAAGAGCTGATGTATTGCAAGGAGATCTAGGGCACTCAGTTCCAGTGCATCCCATAGGTGTTTAGTGGGGTTTAGGTCAGGGGTTTTGTGCAGGCTTCTTGCGTTCTTCCTCATCAATTTTGGCAAACCATGTCTTTATGGAGCACACTTAATGAAGAGGGCATTGCCATCTGTGAACAGGTTTGGGCTTCTTCTTTCTAGAATAGTACAATAAAGAAAAATCATCCTGTAAGTGGCAGCTGTGCAGGAAGAAACACCTTGGTGATCAGCGGAGGCCAGACTAGTTCAAGTTGACAAAAAGCTAGAGTAACTCAGATAATCTGTCGGTACAAAAAACAGAAAGTTGATCCTGCACTGAGCACAGGGTGACCAAAACTGGAAAAGCATAGCCTGGTCTATGGAATTTTAATTTCTGCTGAGGCATGAGGTAGGGTCAGAATTTGACATCAACAGCATGAATAAATGGACCTTACCTGCCTTCTGTCAACAGTCCAGGTTGGTGGGTGTGGTGTGATGGTGTGGGGAATTTATTTTTGGTACAGTTTGGGACCATTAATAATCAGTCATTGCTTTAAAAACCACAGCCTATTAAAATATTGCTGTTGACCATGTGGATCTGTTCATTGCCACAATTTACCCATCTTCTAATGGTTAATTACAGCATGAAAACGAACTATGTCACAAAGTAAAAGTAGTCTTAAACTGGGTTCATCAACATGACAATGAGTTCATTGTTTTTCAGCTTTGAAACGTCTTTGGGATGTGGTAAAATTGGTGATTCACAGCATAAACGTGCTCCTCAAAGAATCTGCAGGAATTATGTCAACATGGACCAGGATCTTACCGGATTGTTTGCAACATGTTGAAGGATCTATGCCATGAAGAAATAGCAAAGGGAGGCTCTAACCAGTATTAAGTATAGCATTCCCAACTGTGCCAAGTGAGTGTAGTAATCGACTGCTTGCGTTACTGTGAGCTGCTGTTCTCAACGATTCCTTGCTTCTGAAGTGAGATTAAAAAAACAATCATGCTCCCGAGTGGCGAATCAAAACGGTGCGTGATTATCAACCCGGAGATTGTAAGTTCAGATCAGGGTTGATGCCACAGCCAGAGATGGGAGTCCATGGGCTGAGCTCTCACAAGAGGGAGGGATGGCATACGCTCACTTCCCTGTCACTCACAGCAATCACCGGCCAAACATGGGCATCTGTGAGCTCATTAAAATGAGTCGGTGGATAGCGCTTTCCCTCCGAGTGTGTTAGGTCGCCCCCAAATACGCATGCGCAGCAGTTTGGAAACAGGCGGATGGCATCATTGCTTGTCATGAAGAGGCATGTGCATGCTTACGCCTCGCCTTGGTTGGTAGTGGTCGTGTGTTAGGGAAGGCAATACTTGACAGGAATTGGATATGACCAAAATTAGGGAAGAAAATGGGGGGGGGGGGGTGTTGGGGGAATAATAAATGTAATATTAAACCAGGGGCAGTGGTGGCCCGGTGGTAGGGTGCTGGATTACTGATCCCAAGGTCGGGGGTTTAAGTCCCACTATCACTGGGTTGTTACTGCTTTCCCCCCCGTGCAGCTAACTGTGTTATCAAAGGCCAGCCATGTCTCTCACTGTCTGTGGTGAGAGGCATGTAAAAGAACCATTTGTAAAGAGTATGCTGCATTGCCGTCAGCGTGTTTCTGCCCTGTGATGGCCTGGGGAGCTGTCCAGGGTGTACTCTGCCCTCGCCTGAAGTCAGCTGAGATGGGCACCAGCCTCCCCGTGACTCTAAATAGGATTAAGTGTTTCAGAAAATGAAATGATTTTTGCCCTGGTTTTTATGTTGTCCCAAAAGTGTTCTAATGCTTTTCCATTCTGTATTGTGGTTTCTATTTCATTTCTATATTTACTTCACTCACTAGATGTAAAGCAGATATTCCCTATAAAATCTCTCAGCTTAGTAGTGAGCTTGTTGCTGTTGCAGGGACACTAATGTGATTGGCACAAAGGACACTAAATGATTAAAATGAGAAATTTGTTTATAGTCTACTGCACAGAGCTGAGCTTCTCTGTGGCTCATCAAACAATGGAGTTGGTAGACTTGCTGACCTGAGGGCAGCTCACGTGAAGCTTTTATTAAGCTGCTGTGTGCTGATTACAACTCCAGCTCCAGAACACGAGAGAGGTCAAACACTTTAACTGTCATCACACATCACCTGTAATACACAAGGAGAGCAAATTCTCATCACAGCCTCCATCTTGACGGTTATAGTCATAAATGTGCAGGACATTCACTGTGTCTTATGTGGTGTTACTAGACTGCTGTCATTCACCTTAACAATTCTGTAACACTGGATCACATCAAGAGTAAAGTCAGAACTCTGCAATTTGCACTTACACATCAGATGCCAGGTCAGATACATCAAGCCATCACACCCAAACTTAAAAAAAAAAAAGTTGGATTGCTGTTCACAATGACAGGCAGGAACAAGCAATCAGCAAAGAGTAGATGTAAGAGCACAAAAACTGTAAAAGGTCTGTGAGTGAATTACAGTGTAATGATGTAAGAGAGTATATTATAATAATAATAGATAGAATAATAGTAGAAAAAAAATAGAAAAATGGAAGACTATGTCAAATGGATTTAAGACTGCCCATGATAGATGGGGTGGCCTTGCTTGGTTTTACTGGTGTTCTACTTCCTCTGTCCACTTCCAGTCTGGTGGGTTCATCAGGATAACTGAAATAAGTCCCGTATTACCACAGTACTTTCAGAATGTCTCAGTATACTTAAAATAAAGACCAAGTTTGATTTCTGGCTTTATCTGAAATCAATAAAGTGTTATTTTTGATCATTGTATCCAGCTCTGTACTGGTATAGCGTAGCTGAGTGCTGGCAGAGACCCAGTGCACAGCTTTTGCACCACATGTGCAATAGCACTCATCCTTTCGTCCATTTAGGTAGGTAGGCATATTTTCATGATTTTGCAGTGGCGAAATTACATCAGTGAAAAGACGCAAGTAAACTTGTTTAACGTCCACTGCAATAACAGTTTCAACAAGTAAATCAGTTCTCACTCAGCGCTCAGTCGGCAGTGTCTTCAAACTGACAGTAACTTAATTTTGCTCTAGCCTTTTCTCTTGCTGAACAGTTAAGGCATTTACAGTGATCAGCCATAACATTAAAAGCACCTGCCTGCTCTGCATCTAGTCCGCACCATATGCAGAAAGTTGCAATACACTGTGTTCTG
Source organism: Neosilurus mollespiculum (assembly GCA_030014195.1). Classification (NCBI taxonomy): domain Eukaryota; kingdom Metazoa; phylum Chordata; class Actinopteri; order Siluriformes; family Plotosidae; genus Neosilurus; species Neosilurus mollespiculum. The sequence continues at coordinate 45,223,762 of JAQMYF010000024.1, read as the reverse complement.
ACTTCTTTCTATTACAACCAGCATTACTAGTTTCAGTAATTTGTGCCAATATAGCTCTTCTGTGGGATCAGACGAGACATACTAATCTTCACTCCCCACATGCATCAGTGAGCCTTGTGCACCCATGGCACTCTTGCCATTTCACTAATTGTCTCCCCTTGGAGACAGGTAGGCAGTTATCACTACATCACTGCATACTAGGAACACTATGGCACCATTAGAATGAGATAATCAATGTTATTTATTTCACCTGTCATATTGTTTTTAATGTTATGGCTGATCAGTGTATTTGTTTGATTTGATGGGAATGAAAGTTGATTTTCATCTGAGAGGGCTTGTATGCTCACACAGTTGTAAATTTATTTTACTAGAATTACTCTTAATAGTCACTCAGTGACTAGAGGAAGGTGTTCGTGTGATACTGTTTATTGAAGTATTTTTACCTTGGTCATACCCTGTGAGTGAATATTTTTGTGTGTTCTCCCTCTGCATACTTCCACACAAAGTGATTTATCAGAACATCACTGGTATTGTTATCTTTGTATGACTCAGTGTGATTCAAACACAAATGTGAAATCTCTCTAAATGCATTGATTTAGTAATTATAAGATGGAAAATATGGACGGTGGAGAATATCACAGCATAATCCATGATCAAAACTTTTTTCAAGTGGCTTGTAGTGACATTTTTTCACTAAAGTTTTTCATCCAGCAGCTTTGGAGTTTTAAATGGTCTTTTCACCTTGAAGCTAGGCATAATTGGAGAATAGTAGATTCACAGTATGGTGAATTGCTGTATATTTTTACAAAATTTATCAGGGTGGGAATAGAGTATGGAGTGCAGAGACTTGACTTTCTTTTTTTTTTTTTCCTGAGGTCAGATTTTTCTTTGTTCATTGACATCTTCACTACTCTGATGCATTCACCCACACACACTGCCTTTTCATGTTGATATTTCTGGCCGAGCATATGCCGCACTTTCCACTTGTTGCTGAATCCAAACCAACCATTTGTACACTACATATGTACATATGAAATTTGGGAACATGCTTAGCAATTTGCATACAATTTATATAATATTTTAAATAAAAGTGATAATATAACATGGTTTATTGTTTCATCACTGGACCATGAAATGTCAATCAGCTCATTAAAGCTCTATCTAATCGGAGATTAGTGACTGCAATGTCAAATAAGTTCTTATCATCTCTTTGTTTCCACAGCAACGGCATGGCGAAGAGAGTTGCTCTCATCAGCTTCCTGTCACTGGTCATGCTTATGAGCGTCCTGGGAAACCTATTGGTCATGGTGGCTGTATGCAAGGATCGGCAACTCAGGTCAGAGTCATTCCTTTTATAGTTTCACTTCTTGTTGTATTTTATTACTCACAGAATAAAATATGAATATAATTTTTTTTAAATAAAAATACAATCTGAATACATCAGATCTTAAAGAGTCTAAAGACCCTGAGTTCTTAAGTCACTAGCAACCCATGGCTTCATTTACTGACCATCTTTTGTTAGGCCCCCACACCACTTGTATCCTTCAATGATTTTTGTTTTATTTTAAATGAATGAAATTGTTGGCAAAATAGATACTATATGGTCATATCAGTTTTTCTATCAGATAATTGCTACTTTATGCTGTGGCACACTGCATGGTTTTAAAATAGATTTTTCAGTTGCTCACAATTTTCTGGACCTGCAACAGCCTTCTCCCCCACATCAGTCACATGTTTTTTCACACATATATAGATCATTTTTAAAACATACTTTTCACCGTTCTATGAAAAAAAAGATCTGTTCACATGAACAACATTTAAAAAAAAAATTTTATTCCAAATGAAAATGTCAGAACAAGTAAAAGCATCCCAGCCTAGTGAAAGCATGCCATATACTGTTTTGTCAAATATGAAGAGCATGTATACTGATGTTACCCTTGAATACAAAGTTAACAAGAGTCTCAGCTCTCCCAAAATCTCCACTAGTATGATGTGTACTCCACAGAGCAAGTGGATTCAAGCAGTCGACAATGACATTGCGTCTTTCCTTTTTCCAATTCGTATTTATTTATTAGTATCTTTATTTATTATTATTTTCACCATTTTCCCCCCTAATTTTAGTATCCAATTTGTATCCATTTCTCACCTGTCAGGTGTTGCCTCCCTATTACATATACCCACCACTAACCATGCACAGGCCCTCTCCGTGACGCAGGATGCTGACACTTGCATCTTTCACTGCGCATGAGCATTCGGGCCGGTCTAACACACGGCCACCCCTTTGTACGAATGAGCTCACAGATGGCCATGGTGGCTGGTGATTGATGTGAGTGAACATATGCCATCTCTCCCATCCCTGAGAGCTTAGTCAATTAGCTCCCATGTAGCTCCCTGTGTGTCTTATTCCTAAAGGTGTAATAATAAAGCAAAGTAAAATAACCTGATCAGCAGTCCTGAAAAATGTATTCAAAAACACATGCAAAAAACATACAATAGGAATGTTTAAGTTGACAATGCTTTATACATTTTATACAAATATACATTTATTTAAGTCAGTGCTTTATACATACATTTTCACATCTGCACAGAACAGTGAAAATGTTTGATTTTGTGAATGTTCACGAATATATAAACAGCAGAAAAAGGGCGTAATGGGAGGGAGGTTCTAGTCCCCTCAGTGCAGTGAAGCTGTCCTGTACCATTAGCAAAGAAACAGCCCCAAAGCATAATGTTTCCACCTCCTTGCTTGAAGGTAGAAATGGTGATCTTGGGCCCATTGTTGGCATTTCTCTCCCTCCAAACACCGTCAAGATTAGTTAATGCCAAATAGGTAAATTTTGGTTCCATCTGACCACCTTATGTTCTCTTCTCTGAATTGTTTAGAATTCTGACAGTCCTGTCCATGTGATTTCTTGAGCAGGGGACTTTGCAGTCACTGCAAGATTTCAATCCATTATGGCATTGTGTGTTTCTTGGTGACTGTTGTCCCAACTGCATTGAGATAGTTAACAAGCTCCTCCCTTGTAGTTCTGGGTGGATCCCTCGCCTTTTTCATTATCATCCTTATACCATGAGATGAGATCTTGAACTCGAGTCTGAGGGCAGTTGATGGACATGTATATATGTAGATGTGTATACGGATTGATGGATTATACCTCTTCTATTTTTGAATTATCACACAAACAGGTGTCTCCTTCTCAACAAACTTCTTGCTAATGATCTTGTAGCCCATTGCTCCATCATAGTCCCCACATGTTATGTAATGTCATCTTTTTCTTTCTTAGCCACAGGAACCTGAAATCTTAGCCAGAGGGTAAAACTTAGGCAATTAGCATTCTCAGTATTCAGCTCTTTGAACTAAATTTCAGTGGCTTTTTAAAGAGCTTTTCAAGTCAAACGTCAACCTTACATGTCATGTGTGTTGAAACCAAGTCAAAGTGGTAAGACTTTCCTCTCTCCTTTCTGAATAAAACAGCCCCCCCCCCAATTATATTAGATTATATGCTACGTGTCTGTGCCTTAATGAGGTTTTTACTTTTTAGCATCCTGAGGCCATTCTTTTTTTTTATTCCTTGTTTGGCGGATTTCTATTATGTGAACTCAAGACAGGACACAGGAAAAACATTTTTTTTTAAATAAAATTTTAAGAACAGGTATTTTATTTTTTCTTTAACAACACAGCAGAACAAGAATAAAGGAAAGGGTAAAATAATGTATCCTTAAAGAAGCCCAAACTAGTGCTTTGATTTAAACATTTAATCATTTTAATACAGTAGTCTATCCTGAGTTGTAGCCTGTGAATGGCTCATTCTGGGATAAACAACAACATTTCCTGGACATAGAATCTCAAAATGAAAGTTGTGTTTCTGGTTAGTTTTTGTTACTAATACAATTTTTGACAGTCTATCTTTTGACAAATTATAAGGAAAGATAGCTGCACAAGTTCTTATGAGAGGATTTTGTATCATCTCCCGAGATGTCAAAATGTTATGGATGTTACTGAGTCAATACTTGACCCACAGTTTTTAAAGAACAGTGGCAACTCCAAAGAATTTCTTCACATAAAATGTTTGATACGCTCATGCTGATTGTCTACAAAAAAACATTTTATGCTGCAGATATCATTAGGTAATTAGTTGTATTAGTTAAGCATGATGGACGTTACCCAGTCGGTTCCCTAAATTTATTTTTTCATTACATGATACAGTGGATTTTATAATGGCTAATATACTAGAAATTGTAATCAAGTAAACATTTTACGTAATTTTATAAATTTTAAAGCTTGTTTACTTCCATCTAGGCAAGAACTAAATAAATCCAGACGCTTTTATTTTGAGATTCTACGATCAGAGATCCTAATGTTGCAGTTTATTCCAGAATGAGCCAAATGAGGGTGCTGAGGAAATGATGATTGTACTCCAAGAATTGTGGGATTTTGGTGTTGGATGTAGGGATACACTTACAGAGACAATTTATTCATACAGAATAAAAATTATAAATCACATAGACTACAGTTACCAATTAGGAGAAGTAGTGCCCCATTAATTCACTTCACACACAAACCCTCACTTCACGAATTAACTTTTTGGTCTGTCTGGCACAGGGTGGTTAACTGAAAAAGTTTCCCTGCCAAAATATTTTTCAACTGGCCATAGTCCTGCATTAAATATGATATCATTAAAAGTACTAATTCATATCTAATTACTGGCCATTTCCCATCATTAAAGAAAATTATAACTTACATTTTATTTTTATTTTTGTATTACTTTTAATTGTTAAAAGTTACATCTCAAATAGCACTACTCGAATCCATATACAAGGAATGCCTGGCTGCCATAAAAAAAGCCAATCTATCCTGGCATTATTACCCATGAAACACCCGTCCTCATTAAATTTATTTTTACTGGTACCTTGTGAGTGTGTGCTTCGATTCTCTTCATCAAGGGACAGTTTTAGCTCAGCACCACAGACCGTGTCTTTTGAGTCAGGTTGAGGATGGCAGCAAGTGCAGTGGGAAGCCAAGTGTGACTCTAGGCGGGGTTAAAGTTCATTATGGTGTGCTACACCACAGTCAGATATGTGAAACCAAGCAAGAAGCAGTGTTTGTTTTTGTATTTCAGCCACCCGCCATAGGCAACTGGCCTCATTTTTTTTATTCACCAACATTTTCATACACCACCATGTCACTAATAAGTAAAACTAAGAACACTTATTTCAGTATGTTGTACAAAACGGATGAAAATATCTTGAATGGGCGTCTCTCTCACGATCTTGTTTATACATCTAGTGTTATGAATTTAATTGCACTTTGAATGCTGTCTTTTCAATTTCTTTGTGCTATAGCCATGACAAAAATTTCAAAATGTAATTTTTTTTGTCAAAAGCATTTTAAAGGTTCTCCGGAAAAGTAAATAAATATGTATATATATCATTTGGGGTTGGTACTTACCACTTAATTCAGGAACACCCCAAAAGGGTTAATTTCCCTTATGTATGGAAACTTTTGGGATACCGTATGTATACATTTGACTATCATAGCAGAGCTGAATTGCCCTTGCAGAGATACAGTAAAAGTGCTGAATACAGAATCCTTACCATAGAACGGGGGTACTCGAATGTAATCCTTAAAGGTACAACTACCACCATTCCCTTGAGTCAAAGGTCCAGAGGACAACAGTGTCATTCCAGCCCCAACAAGTACAGACCTATTTTGCTATTCTTTACATCACAAATAAATGCATATAACGGTTATAATTGGTTATATTGATTTTTCCATATGTAGAACATGTCTTGAACTTTAAAAACATTGATATTGAAAAATCAATAATTTTGTATGGAGCAGATGTACTCTGTGCCCACTTATAACATAATAATATTTAATTTTTTTTAATTTATTAGTTCCACCTCACCGAGGAACCATATCCAGGTTTCATCTTTGCTTTTTTTCTAGTGCACCTGAGCCAAATGATCAGATTTTTTTTCCTGGCTCAGTTGTGTTTGCAGACATAAAGTGGAACTAAAATTCACTAACTAAGTGTGTAATAAGCTGACATTCCATGACCAGTAATTGAACATCCACAAGCACATTATACACAGTGGATATTAAAAGTCTGTACACCTCTAAAATTTAAAATTGCATATTTTATTATGCAAAAACAAAAGAAGCGAACATAAATCATGTCATAAATCATGTCATGTGATAAACTGTCACACCCAAAACAATTCAAGTAAAAAAAAAAAAACATTTTATAGGAAAAAAGAACAAAGAAAAAATGTACATTAAAGTCGTTGTGTAAGGGTGCTCATGCATTGTTACTGGTCATGAGACTGCGCTCAGAATTAACCAATCACAATTCAAACTCATCTGCAAAAGTAATTATCATACATCTGCCATCAGTGGAGTGATTCTGATTAATCCAAAGTATAGCCAGCTGTTAAAGCTATTAGCTGCATCTAAATACTGTGTATGTACCAACTACCAGAGCATCCCCGGAGAATGTTCTTGTGGGTATGTGAGTGAATACATACCCACACATCTAGGATGTACTATCTTACCTGTCCTTTGACCCTGATATTTATAGCATTAGCTAAGCTATCTAGAAAATTTACATCAGTTCACAAAACAAATCATTAGAAATTATTAGAAATATTTATATATTATATATTATAATATTATACAATTATATATTACAAATTTTACCTTACATTTACTTTGATTAGATGACCTATTTTTGGAATTACAGAAATTTGAAGTGCTACATTTACCTACAATTCCTCTTGGACTCCTGATCTGATTCGGTTCACCACCACCTACGGATTTAGTATGTCATTTGGGTAACTTTTAACTACTATAAAATTTGTATATATTCATAGTATGTATACATTAGCATATCCTTCTTAATATACTAAAAATAATTATTATACAATAATAAAATAATAATTAATATACACCTACAGACTTAGTATGTCATTTGGGTAACTTTTAACTACTATTTGTATATATTCATAGTATATATACATTAGACATCCTTCTTAATACTTTTTCTTTAGTAATAGTATAGTCATATGAGTATTCCAATGCAGCCGTAGTCTGCAAAGAGATTTAACTTGTCCTCATATTTTGCATCACAGAAATCTGGAATTTTAACAGGGGTTTGTAGATGTTTTATATCCACTGCACTTGGCTTGAAGGGGAAAAAGTGCACTATGTGACAGTGGGCCAAACAGTAGGTATATCACAGAAACAGTGGTCAGGCTCTGGACATTGGTTAATCCAGCTGCATCACTGTCAGTGTTGTATAAGCCATCTGGCATCATTATGCTTTAACAATAGGCTTTTAATAATACGGCTGTGTAAACACCGACATATAATCTGAAGGTACAATTATCAGATGTCAAATAGACATCAGATGTGCATTGGTAAATGAAAAGTGTCAGTACACTTCATGACTTCATTCTTGCGCAGATGTATATTGTTAGCAGGCAGCTGGTAGTGCATTTTAATGCCATGCATTTGAACACGTGATAAAGTGCTTTGAATTTGTTTAGAGGTTCTCAGCAGGCTATATATAGCACTTCGCTTTCAGCGGCTCTCAGAGTGCGCTCCCTCAGCTGGAGTTTTAATAGTTATTAATGGAGTGCCAGAGGGTCTGGTCTTTCTCAAGCACTTTGGAAGAGGCTATGATATGCAATACGGAGATTACCACATGCACACATGCGCGTGCACACACACACACACACACACACACACACACACACACACACACACACACACATACAAATGCACCTTAATATTATCAGCCCATACCTCATTTGGTGGCTTGAAGCAGGATATGAATTTTCTTTTATATAAGGAGCACCTCATAGATTTACTCATCTATCACAATCTCAGTTACTTCCAGCTGAGCAATTTTGTCTAGCATTACCTAAAATCACTAGTATTTTTATATATGTCATTAGATGCCATTGTATTGTTGTATGAAGAATACATGGTGATTACTTCCAGCAAGATTAATTAGTATCATATAGCTTATTGAAAGGGAAATCAGCTGAATGAAATATTCAGCATTTTCACTCCTTTCACAGATTCTGCATTATATCACTTTGCATTCATGTTACATGGTGTGTGTGTGTTTGTGTGTGTGTTGTTTTTTTTATTTTAAAGGGATAAGTCACAAATTGCAGTTAAATTGCTTTAAAACACGTTACCTAGCTCAAAAGGTCAAATGCTTAAATAATGATCTGCAGTGGTTTATTTGCATGATACAAACTGTTGAAACTGTTAATCCGTGTTATGATAGAAAGGTGTCAGGACACACAATGCATGATCTTTCAATTCCTCATTCATTCCTTTTCTAAGCCGCTTAACAAGGGACACCGGGAGGCAGGCGCCCATCATAGCCAACTCTGGTCGGAGGTGTCGACCATTCACACTCACATTCACACCTAGGGGCAATTTGGAACCACCAATTAGCCTACTGTGCATGTTTTTGGACTGTGGGAGGAAACCGCAGTACCCAGAGGAAACCCACTTAAGCACGGGGAGAACATGCAAACTCCACACATAAACGCCCGAGCCCGGGAATTGAAGCCAGGCCTTCTTGCTGTGAGGCGGACGTTTTAACCACTGCGCCACTGCTGCCCTCTTTCAATCAAGCATTTATATTTATACTGTATATATGATGTATATATGATGTATATATGATGTATATATGATGTATAGGGGGCAGTGGTGGCCTGGTGGTAAGGTGCTGGATTACTGATCCTAAGGTCGGGGGTTCAAGCCCCACTATCAACGGGTTCTCACTGCTGTCCCCCCAGTGCAGCTAACTGGGTTATCAAAT
>JAQMYF010000024.1:45199167-45213686 GCA_030014195.1 Neosilurus mollespiculum | reverse complement strand
GGCTGAGATGGGCGCCAGCCTCCCCGCGACCCTAATTAGGATTAAGCGGTTCAGAAAATGACATGACATGACATATGATGTATAGTATGTATAGTACGTTCCTCTTCTCTCTAAACTGGTTAGCATTTCCTTCACACCAACCACCTCTTTGCTCTCATGCACTTGTGAGGATGAAGGCAGACATGCTTATGTTAGATGCATTATTTTCTTAATTAACTAGATATTTGATAAGCAGTTTGACATATTTGAACCTTGATATATTTCATTGCATGAAAGAGCCAGCCATTATTTTCATTCTCATTATAATGTTGTTAAAAATAAAACAACATGCAGAAGAAAACACAACTTTAAATGAAGCTTATTAATGATGTGCAGCTCATTCTTTCCAAGTATTCAGCCTCTGGTGTCTGTGAATAGGAATATTAATTTTATTTTTTAAAAACATTCTAATCTAATCTAAAAGGCTAATATTGAGATTCTTCTTCTTCTTTAGGAAAATCAAGACCAATTACTTTATAGTGTCACTGGCTTTTGCTGACCTGCTAGTATCAGTGCTAGTGATGCCGTTTGGGGCCATCGAATTAATCCATCAGAACTGGATCTACGGCGAGACATTCTGCCTGATACGCACCTCCCTCGACGTGCTACTCACCACTGCCTCCATCCTGCACCTGTGCTGCATATCTCTGGACAGGTAGGACCCACTCACACATGCATACACATCTTCATGGTCTCCAAATGCTCTTCGTTGTCTACAAGGCAAACATCAAGAGACGTGTTTAATGGTGCATAATAAGCCTCTCAGGTACTCTCAGCTGTTTCTCTGCAAATATGAGAAGCCCATAATGAGCTGTTGTAATGGTAGTTGTGCAGTGTTTAGTTATAAAAGTGGGAGACTTAAAATTGGTGAAGATATGCATAGTGCATGATGTTGCTGTTTCCATGGTGACCTTAGTGTGACTCAGACTTAGTTTGGTGTATACAGCTGCTAAATCAGACTCAACACTGTGATTACAAAGTTAATTACAGTCCACATGATACCTCCAGGGGAATCCAAAGGCATATTGTTGGTGCAGATCTGAATCTCTTTAGAATGTAGTGAAAATAAATCTACTTATTTCTAATTATTTTCTTTTTATAATATTTTCAGTGTAAAGACATGTAAATGGCAATGACATATTATTACACAAAAATGGATTTAATATGTAAAACAATTTGGCAAAATTTAGTTTTAGAGACTCTAAGCTTAGCAATGACATCAAATTTGTTAAAATATCCTGAAAACCGACAAAGTTATCAACATTTTAAGTTTGTTGGATTACGTCAATCATTCTGGGAAATTTTAGATTAATAGTTCTTCTATCAAATCAGAGAAAAAATGAAAATCGATATTTTAATGTTTATGATTATAATGTCGTATTTTGGGGTATTTGTATGATAATATGACAACGCTGTGTACTAGTGGTAGTGGTAGTGGTATTATATAAAAACATTATCAGGACACAAAAGAGAGGCTGCTATAACGCTTATACAGAGTACCAAATACATAAATAAAACATGGGCATCGAGGATGAATAATAAACAAGTTTAACAAGATGAATAAAAAGACCAATAATCAACAATACACTGAACCACATATGTATAATATTGTCAGATTGTAGTTGTTTTTGCATGACATGCTAGTGAGACATAACGAGAAAGGGTCAAATTTATTTCACATAAAACGTTATGCACATACATTTGATAAATGTATTTATTATTTTTTTATTTGTTTGTTTATTATTTATTTATTTATTTATTCATTCATTCATTCATTCATTCATTTATTCATTTATTCATTTATTCATTTATTCATTTATTTATTCATTCATTCATCCATTCATTCATTCATTCATTCATCTATCTATCTATCTATCTATCTATCTATCTATCTATCTATCTATCTATCTTTTTATTTATTTAAAGTGATCCCGCAAGGGGAATTTTGCCTCTGCGTTTAACCCATCTGAAGTGAGTACACACACTGGGAGCAGTTGGGGGTTAGGTGCCTTGCTCAGGGACACTTCAGCCATGAAGGTGGAGTAGGGGAAGGTGCAGCTCATTCCACCTGCTGCCACACATTTTTCATGCTGGCCCTGCGATGATCTGGTGAGCTGTTCAGGGAGTACCTTGCCTCCATCCAGTGTCGGCTGAGATGACCCTAATAGTAGGATTAAGTGGTTTGGAAAATGAGTGAGTAATGAGTGAGTACATACATGTATACACACTGAGCACTTTATCAGGAGCTCTGTACATGTCCTGACTCATCCAACCAAAATCAGGCGGCTCGAGTTTGACATTTCTCATCAATGTCTTTAACTGTTTACGTAGTTTTGGTGAGCCTCAGATTCCGTGTTTTTGGCTGCCAGGAGTGGAACTCAGTGTGATTTGCTGTTATGACTCAACTACCTCAAGAGTAGGCTTTATAGCCGTCAGCATTTTTCTGCCCTGTGATGGCCTGTTGAGCTGTCCAGGGTGTACTCTGCTCTCGCCCAGAGTCAGCTGAGATTTGCGCCAGCCTCCCTGCGACCTTAATTAGGATTAATTGGTTCAGAAAATGAATGAATGAATGAATGAATGACTCATCTATCTCGTGATTTGACATGTTGTGCATTCTACGATGCTTTTCTGCTCACCACAGTTGTTATGAGATGTTGTTGTAGTTATGAGTGCCAAATGTCAAACCTCTAGCTTAAATACTGTACCTGGCACCAGAGTTGAAGTCACAGACACATTTTCCCCATTCTGTTGTTTGATGTAACATCACCTAAAGCTCTTGACCTGTATCTGCGTAGCTTTATTCATTGTGCTGCTCTCATGATTGGCTGATGGCTCATGACATTGGCATGAGTGAGCAGGTGCTTCTACTACAGTGTAAGAATTTTGACTGACTTCCTTTCTAATAAAAACATGCTGTTTGATGGGTTCAGAGAAGGATTTTGTTTAGAGGAGCTAATTTTGTTCCCTATCCTAATAACCACCTACACTGGGGAAAAAAACATTTAATTGAATTGTCCTAATTCAGATGTGTACATTCGTTCCATGTGAATGAATTGAGCTGTAATAATACACTTTTTTATGTACAACTAACATGATTTGTTTTCAAAGCCCTGAAATAAAATCTAAGTTAATCATTCTACATAGTTCTACTTGCCTAATTATACTTATATAAAGGATATTTTACATAAGTAATAAACTGCTTTGCTGGGAAATCGAATAGCTTTATATTTTAGACCAATGTTTGGGATTCAGGGCAGCACGGTGACATAGGGGTTCGAATGTCCACCTCACAGCAAGAAGGTCATGGGATGAAGTCCTGGGCTCAGGCATTTTTGTGTGGAGTATGCATGTTCTCCCCATTCTGGTGTGGGTTTCCTCCAGGTACTCTGGTTTCCTCCAGGTACTCTGGGTGTCCTCCACCACCACCACACATTTTACCTGCTGGTCTGGGGATCCAACCAGTGACATTTCAGTCCCAAACACGCTTCTCTAACCTTTAGATCACCGCTATTGGTCAGTAATTTACTGAAGTAAGGGGATATGAATAATTAAATAAATTGTGAAGATTCTCGAACAGGGTTGTAAGAAATACGAAGCAACAATTTTAATTTTGGACCAAATTTAGTTTGAAAGTCTAGTTTGTGTATAGCTTTGTAGGTTTTAACCACATTGCATTGCTCTTCAACTTTAGTGCAGGAGTGTTCATTTACCATGATGAAAACAGGACACAGGTAGTAAATAAAATGAACAATTCTGTGGAGGTAACTAGCAAACTACATTTTGGTTGGTAGCAAAATTAGAGTCATATGTCAAATTATAAGTCTTAATTTAAGCCTGAAATTAAAATGTATTTAGTTATAGTTATATGAAATGCCTCATGATTTGAAAACATTCCACCTCGTGTATTGTTTTGCATGTACAGTTTTCAGAAGAAGTGAACTTTATTGAGGCTATTATAATAAATTACACAAATTTCATTAATCATCATCACTGCTTTATTACCTCTGCCAAGGAGCTTATGTTTTCACCGGTGTTGGTTTGTTTGTTTGTTTGTTTGTTTGTTTGTTTGTTTGACTGTCTGTTTTTTAGCAACATTACTCAAAAACTTATGACTGGAATAACTCAGAAATAATGCAAGGAACTATTTATAAAATTTTGGCATTGATCTAGATTATTGTCTAGACGCAGGGAATTGTTAAAGATTTTTTTAGAACAGATGAAGTAGTCATCCAAGTTACTATGCCCGGACCATACCGTGGCGTAACTTCCAGGCTTGTGTTCAATGGTGTGATCTCATTCCTTTACCTTTCTGTACAACGTTTAGGCCAATTATCACAAAAATAATCCAGTTATTCTGCGATGGCCTGGCGAGCTGTCCAGGGTGTACTCTGCCCTTGCCCTGAGTCGGCTGAGATGAGAGCCAGCCTCCCTGCGACCCTAATTATGATTAAGCGGTTCAGAAAATGAATGAATGAATTAATAATCCAGTTATTAATACTTCCTAATATGAGGGCAAGACCTCTTATTCAGGAAAGGCCCTATACACAATGCAATCATATAAATGGCTGCACGTTTGCATTGTAGGGCTCAAAATAAACAAATTTTTAACAATGCTGCATTTCTTACAATACCATATGGGGGTACTGAATGGCCTTGGTGGAGGTCTGGGATCTCCGAGTGCTTTTCTAGTTACATTGTAAAATGATTTAATTAATAATATTATTTCTGCATGATACACCAAAATATGAAGAATAATCCTACTCTGCCTGCATTATCCACCAAATAATGTAGGAATAATTGATGATAATGTATTTTCTCCACCATTAATATATATGAAATCACTCAATTATCTACCAGCATTTCCATCAAAATAATATATATGGACTCACTAATGATCTACATATACAGGATCCTCTTTTGGTGTTAGATCACTGATCAGATTTAACCCGTGCTGCATTCAACACCACTTAAAAAGAAGAAGTTTATTTTGTGATATAAAATGGAATTCAATTAATCTCATTGTAGGCGTTATGATAATGAAACTGTGTAGGAATTGTAACTGATTGTTGACTCTATTGTAACTGATTGTTGACTCAAATGAGGTGAATTAATTACACAGAATTAATACTTAATCTGGATTGAAGCTATTTTGTTCAGCAAAATAGTTGAACCAGACATAGAAACAATACTGCTGAAACTGCTGTTTACTGCATAGATAAAAAGAGTTTCATTCTAAGTAAAGGGAAAATTAGCATTTATAGAGCTTAGATTATCTGGATACAGTTCAGGGACTTCAGTTTTTGTAAGAAACAGACAAACTCAGACAAAATAACATACAAACATTTAATTACTAACTACAAAAACAAACAACGACGAGACAAGATTAATGATGCATGGATTATAAAAATGACTGTACCAGAACAATATTCATGGAAACATAATATTGGCAAACTTTGGATCATGCCTTAGACCAGTAAGAGAGCGTGATGATAATTAAGGTACTTTAACAGAAAGGCACCATATGTAATTGGTAGAAATGTAGAAAAGCTGTGTTACCCATCCCTTTTGTGTGAACTGGGCTCCTGCATTGTTCTGAGATCTCGGGTCACATGCTGATGTGGTGTTCTCTCAGCGCTGTGTCTCTGGCTTGATCAGCAGGGAGTGGCATCTTTATGGGTTTCATCTTGAGCTGGGCATCTTAGGGGCGAGTTTCCTTTTGCAAGAGTTTCTCACTTTTCCCATCTTTCTTTTGTTGCTGCTCTTTTAACAGATTTTACAAAGTGGGATGAACACTTCTCTGGGAAGAAGAATGCTGCAAGCCGAAGTATTTTGTTCTTTCCTGTATATTATATATATAATATATAATATATAATATATAATATATATAATATATAATATTTTCCTATTTTCTGTTCTATCCTTCTTTGGTAGTAGCTGCCTTCTCGTGCAGTGATTCTTGGGTAGCGTTCTAGCCCATTCTCTTACATTTACATTTACATTTACTGCATTTAGCAGACGCTCTTATCCAGAGTGACTTGCAGAAGTGCTTTAAAGTCACTATCAGTGAATATATTCTTATACTGGCTAGTCATGACACAGACTAAGTATACCATCAGTCAAAACAGTGGATAGGTGTTGTGTGCAGGGTGTGTGGTTTTTTTTTTTGTTTGTTTGTTTGTTTGTTTGTTTTTTTTAAGCCTTGAGCAGAGTTGTTATCTTCAGAGAGCCAAGATTTATGACTTCTGTTTGTGTGCTGTTACAGTTAAAGTAATATAACTTCTTCCAGGTACGATTATATGAATGTTAACAAACATGTTTGTGTTCAGGAGAACACAAGCTTCATTTTCATAGAAATATTGTTATATTTGAGAAGATAGATAACATGCTTCTGGCTGAAGTATTTTAGATGAGATAAATTAATTGATCACATGCGTACCTTCCTTTACCACACATTACTTACATATATGGACACTTTATATGGACGCATATATGGATCCTACTTGGTAATACCAATACACAATCTAAGAAATAACGTTCGATTTTCCTTGTGTGTGCATGCGTGCGTGTGCGTGCATGTGTGTGGAGATCCACACCTTTCTGACACTTGAGTTATACAAGTTTAACAGCACAGTTTGTTGTTATGAAATTTATCAGTTTTATAAAAGTTTATATTACTTTTAGTCCTTGAGAGAAAAGATGCATACCTTTGGACATCTGGTGTTTGGAACTTTGATCTTTTTAATCCGGTAAGGGGGTTTTGTTTAAAATATGTGATTTTTGATGCTTTTAGGCTTAGAGGAGGGACCAGGTAAGCATTTTTCTAAAGTGAGATTTCATGAATAATTTTAAGCTGATGTCCAAGGATGAAATTATTTGCTAATAATATTTGTGCATGTTGGACTAATGATCCCTACAACATTAACATAGAGATGTTATGAACTGGACATAAGACATCATTATTTAATTTACCATCAAGTGGGCTGTAGTGCCATATCAGTTCAAAATGCACTGTTGGACAAGTTCCTTAATAATGAAGCACAAGCATGACATATTCACAAACAGATACACACTTCCCAAAAAAGAAGAAACATTGTGTGTTATTGTCTATGGTTTAGACAAGTGACTTAAAAGAAGCACAACCCTCCCATCTAATTCCTAATGGCTTTTTTCTAAACCAGCATAAAAACTAAATTATTATACATTTGTTTTCGTACCATCTGCAAGACATCATGACATTTTTTCCTATTTCTTCCAAGTAGCAAGTCTGCGTAATGGACTAGTAAGTAATTGAAGTAAATGAAAATATGATGCTTTTAAAGAATTTAATAAAAATTGGGGGGAAATGAACACCAGTGAGCCAGGAGCTAGCTTTATCCAAATATGCATTACGTTTTAGTGATATTCTTTAAGAGTACCTTTTTTTGTGTGTGTTCAGGTGCATTGGACCAATTTATCCAAGCTTCCCAGGCGTGCCTTCATCTGTTATCTATTATAAACTAGAACATTTAATCTAGAAGCCTTTTTTTTTGGGGAAGAAATAAATAGTCTGGCATGAATGATCGATGAGACAGGTTTAAGTATTAATCCACTACTGGAATTTAAGTATTTTATCTGACTCAGGTAGAAGGATATATGCACCATTAGAGTTGAGCAGCACTGCTCCTCTTCACCCCAGTTTAACCAGTTTAGATGTGACTGGTGTTGAGAGAGAGGGACCAAGAGACTGGGAGAAGGACTAGGGAGTCTATGCTTGTCTGGTTTGCATCTTTCATAGCATGCAGTTAGGAAGATCTTTTAAAAATCTGGTTTGGTACTCGGGTCACAATGACAGATAAACAAAGGAATAGGTTTGATGTTAATAATATACAGTGTCTGACCCCATTCCTGGTTTCTTTTTTCTCTCCAATTCGTTTTCCATTTCTCTCATCCATACAAAATGCTTGTGAGATTATTCTAAAGATGAGTCTTGAATAAAAGTGACAGAGCAGCAAATGGTTTATTATAGTCCTCCAATCAGATTGTCACTTTTAGCAGGGGGAAAAAAATACTCTGTAAATTAAAGATGTGTGATACTCCATGTCCTTTGCTTTGTGTAATAAACTTTGAGTGCATAATTTTTTACATAATTTTTATTCTGTTACCCAAAACTGGATTTTTGTAATATGGATAATTTGTTTAGCATGTTGGCTTCAAAAAACAACAAACAAAAGTGTCAAGAATACTTTTGGCTGGCCGTAGCCTAATGGTTACAGAAGTGGCTTTGGGACGTAAAGGTCGCTAGTTCGATTCCCGAACCAACCTGAAAGTTGTGTGGTGGTGTGGAAGTGAGTTGCACCTTCTTTTCCTCCACCTTCATGGCGAAAGTGTCATTGAGCAAGGCACCTAACCCCCAACTGCTCTCCGGGTGCCTCCAATGTGTGTGGCAGCCCACTGCTCTGAGTGTGTTTGTGCTCAGTGTTTACATGTGTGTGCTCACTTTGGATGGGTTAAATGCAGAGGCAATAATTTCCTTTGTGAGATTATTACAGTATAACAAAATCAGAATAAAAAAAAATTAATTATACACACAAAAACAACCAAAAAATGGCACCTGCCAAAATGAAAGTCACAGCAGTCAGTATTGGGTATGGTCTCCATTTGATACAGTGGTAATTTGAGATGACACAGCACCGCAAAATCAGTCTTGCAAGTGCTGCGACCGGATGTAGAGATTTTCTTTGGGAGTCGTCGCTCTCTCTCGCCCAGGATGTGGCCTGTTCTTAACTGACTCTGTCATGTTGTGGCGGTCAGTCAGGTTTCTGATGGTGGGTTGTGTACAGCTCATACGCCTCGCTACCTCACTGTAGCTCAACACGGCCTTCACCATACCCATTGCCCAGAGACCCATTGCCAAGAGACTTTGTTCACGTGATAGACGTGGCAATATGACGTGCACTAGACTAACAATAGTGTACATTTTTTAGCCTTTATATTGGCTTTCCAAACCACTTCTCAAATTGTGCAGATACACACTGTGTTTTGCTCAAACTTCATTCGGTCCATGTTTGCACAGTGACCTACGCAAGTGCAATGAAGCGTGACAAAATGACAACTCATCATTTTCTCAAGATCCCGAATACTGTCATTAATAAAGCCCCAGGGTATACTCCCAACCCCGTCTACAAGTACACATATACAGAAATATCTCTGTCAAAGTTTTTAATGACTGTCAGTATAGGTAGCTTAACTTTTGCCAGCACCAAAAGGTCACGAAAGTTTCCATTTTTGGCCATTTTGCAAGTTGTTTGCTGACATCACTGTATACGCTGTGAGGTTAGAACACGGGCGGCTTCTGTTTCTCTCTCTGGACCCATATTGTTTTGGCCATTTTACAAGTGGTCATTTGCTTAAATGAGTGTTCACTCTAAGGGATCGGGACAATATGCGTGCTGATTGACTGTCCTTCAGGCAGTCATTTACCACCAACTTTCTTTTTAGTCATGTCATTACATTTTAGTGTGTGTGTGTGTGTGTGTGTGTGTGTGTCGTAAAAATTCTTAGCAGCAGCTTATTCTCTAATCGACCCACGGTGCACTGGTTGTTCTCTGCCTCCTTTCATGTCTCACAGGAGACATGCACGCAATACAAAATGTGCATTAAAATGCCGTCTGATCTTCTCTGTTTCTAACTGCCTATCCAAAGACAGAAACTATTTTTAGAATTCACTTTATAACCAGTGACACTTGACTGAAAAGCACTATTGATGACATGATTTAGAATTTGATGTCATATCATGTCATGATGGCATTCAGTCCTGGAATCTCCAACACAGAACAAGGCATTACTTTACTATCTGAGACAAAAAATGTAATTCACAAAAAATAGAAAGTAGAAAATTGAGTTAAAAAGGTTTTGATCATTTCTCAATAGTCTCAGTGGGGTACATTAGGAAATAAAATAAATAAATAAATAAATAAATATACTGGATGTTTTGAAAAAATTTAAAAGAGTACAAAGTTACAAAAAATTTTATTGATAAATAGAAGAGCATAAAGTTATTATTTCAAACGTTTGACAATGATTGTATTTATTACCTTTGGTAACTGCCAATTTTTGTTCTACAGGAAACTGTGTGTGTGTGTGTGTGTGTGTGTGTGTGTGTGTGTGTGTGTGTGTGTCTGTCCACAGTCCACGTGTGCGCACTCGGTCTTAGTAGGTTAATGCCTTTGGCGTGAGCTATATTATTGTTCATGTTATTATTACTAGACATTTGAGAGCTTATGGAAATTGTACTGAAGTAAAGTAATGTTACAATAGTCATTATATTTACATACAAAGGAACTTTCCAGTAGGTATAAATGCAGGATATAATTAGATAATTGAAGATCTCGGTGCCATAATCTGCTAAATCCATACATGATGATAAATGAGGTGGTATCATATTCTGACAATAGAGGTCCCTCCCCATATGCTGAAACTCACTGTAAAGTGGACCATTGCCGCTCCTTTTCAGCTAAAATCCCAAATCATGTGATAAATATGACCTAATAGTATTATTTGTTTTTTTTAATCACAAATTTGTGACTTAGCAGGTTATGGCACTGAGCCCATCTATTAAAACTTAACTTTGTCTTCAAGTTACACAGAGCATGCGTGTGTCCGTGTCCCCATAACACGTGAAAGGTCAGTGAACGAGTGTATTCGCACCGTCAGTCATTTTAAAAGTGAACTTTGCAATGGGGATTTTTGAATACTCCCAATTTCACATTATGAAATATAAAGCATGTAAAATATCTTCAGTTATATAACCATTAGAAGGACATATGTTCACCTAGTTGTGTATATCTCATGCAAGCACAGTATATTATAACTTTTTTAAGATTATTTCCCTCCATGTGTACTGCACTAATCCCTACAGATCTTACAAAGCTTATAACGGAGGTAATTTAGAAAGCTGAGGGAGCAACTGTATGAGCATTAGCACTTTGGAAACCTGGAGCACTTAAATATTTTTTTTTTTTTTTAACTCACTTGAAATAGCTGCACTTATAACTTATAAATGGCTGCAATCATTGTCTAATGTAGTTGTCTCCTGTTTCCTCTGCTTCACATCACCCTAAAGGCAGGTGAACAGGTGAGCAGAGATGTTCTTAAGAGTTTTATTTTTAGAAGCAGAATAAAGGAAGCAGACATGCATTAGAGTCCTCTGCTTATGTTCTGTCCACAACCCCATAGCTCAATGGAATAGCCATCATTGCTCACTTCACACCCACGGCTCAGACATATGTTTTCCATTTGACTGCAAGACTTCTCTCCATAGTGAGCTTTTGTTCTGTGCCAAGCAAGCTTACTGCTGACTTGTTTATGCAACCATGTATAATAGCATTTCCAGCCTTAACGGAGGTAACCACAGGAAAGCAAAAACCAATTGCTTCTACATGAAAAGTGACCAGGCTATTTCAGTGTAGAGCCTAGTGTCATTTTTAACATATAACCATTTACATATGTTGATTACTCAAGTAATAATGCACAAATACTGCAGTCCATCTGTTTTTGCTGTTTTTAGTCAGCCATGTAACTGAATAATATTAGCAAACGGGTTTGTACTGAGTCTGTTACCTATGACTTATTCAACAGCTATAATTAAATAAGCCAGGTTGCCTTCTGACAGCTGTCCTCTAGCAGTCCTGCTTTTGCCATGAGATGTTCGGCAGTGTCCAAGTAACTCAGTGCAGTCCACAGTGCATTGGTTCATTCAGAGAGACTAATGTGTTGGTCGTGTTTTTGACGGCCTGCTGTTAAACACTTGCCCCTGTTGCACTCACTGATACCTAATGTTCAACACATTTATCATGACAGAATGATGCATGAATTTTGGTCTTGTTTTTTGTTTGTTTGTTTTTTGTTCTGATAAAGAAAACAAGAATTCACTCACTCTCACTCATTTGCAGAACTGATACAAGAAATTCTACAAGGGTCGTGGGGAGACTGGAGCCTATCTCAGTTGACACCGGGCAAAGGAGAGGTACACCATGAACAGCTCACCAGAACATCGTACAACCAAGACCTACATTACTATTCACACTTGAACCTAGGGTCAATTTGGTAAAGCCAGTTTGCCTGATGAGCCTGTGTTTGGACTGTGACAGCAGTACCCAGATGAAACCCATGCATGCACAGGGAGAAAACACACAGAAACACCCTTGCTGAGCTCAGTACTCGAACCCAGGACCTTCTTGCTATGTGGTGGATGTGCTAACCACTATGCCACCTTGCCACCGTCGAGAACAAGATTTTACTTTTTTCACTTTTTATAATTAAGCCAAAGGTCCTGGATTTGAGTCTTGGGCTTAGTGAGGATCTTTCTGTGTTGAGTTCTTCTTCCCATGATTGTGAGGGGTTTTCACTGAGTGCTCTGATTTCCTCCCACAGTCCTAAGATATGCACATTAGGCTAATTGGATATTCTGCAAATAACCCCTATGTGTGAGTATGAATGGTTGTGTGTGTTGGTCCTGCAGTGGTCTGGCAAGCTTTTCGGAGTGTACCCTACCTTCATTTGGAGTTGGTTGAGATAGGCTCCAGTCTCCCTATACGCTAATAGGATTAAGAGGTTTGGCATCCGGACGAATTTTAAATAGTTACATTTTACCACAGCAGAGTTAATTTTTGTGTATTTTAGAAAAAAATGTTTTTGTCATATCTGCTCAAAGGCATACATCCCGTTTAGCATCAAAAACCCTTACATACTTGCCAACGTTCTTCTTAAGGGTGTTAGCAGCAGTGTATTAGTCATGCAAGAAAGTCTCTCAGTAGGTTACAGGACTTACAAAATGGGTTCATCTTGAGAGGATAGTGAGCAGTGTCAGAGAGAGAAAAGAGAGCAGGTAAGTGACAGATAGATGATTTTTTTTTCTTGCTGAAGGGCCGCTGGGAACGCTGTCCATCATAACACCAGGCTCTCATTTATTTGTTTTCTCTTTTAATTGTAAGCCAAGCTGACTAGTGGTACAGTCTCATATCCTCAACCTGCTCATCATTCTGTAGCCTCAGAGCAGCTTGGAGCAGAATGTAGGTGCCTGAAGATGTAAACTGTACAGCAGTGGACAGATCATCAGCTCATTATGTAGCCCACAAGGCAAGTGAACGCTCCAATGTGCTCATATGCTTGCCAGTTAACTTAGGAAATAAGCAAATAATCTAATTTAACAAAAAAATATGGTGTGCATTGACACAGATTTTGGTAAATAATCTTTATGGATCTACTGTACTGTATAAATCCTCTCCTGATAACATCTCTGGTGATAAAACATTTTTTGAGTGCCCTTGGCAAAATGGGAAAACATCTTTGGCTGACATTTCAGATACAGTGGTGCTTAAAAGTTTTTTTATAAATAGAATTTTATATATTTCTGCCTAAATATGACCTAAACCATCATCAGATTTTCATACAAGTCCTAAAAGTAGATAAAGAGAACTCAATTAAATAAACGAGACAAAATATTTTTTTAGGTCAAGCTGAGAGTGCTGTGCTGGCATTAGACCAACATGATAACACTGAGTTATGTGTGATTATGGAAAGGTTGTCTAGCATCCATGCATTTTTACAAGTACAGTTGTGGTCAAAAGCTTACATACACTCAAAATAGACATGAATGTCACGGCAATATTTTGCTTTCAGTAGATTCTTAGAACTTTTCTTGTGAGAATTGGTTTGGTTGGTCAGGAACTACCAAGGCACAGGCCTTCCATGAACTGGAAGCTACTGGAGCACCAGTGCCATTGTCTAAATGAGAGTCAGGTCGCCATGGACTTAGAGGCTGCTGTCCTAGAAAGAAGCCCCTGCTGACAACTTCAAGCTCGTCCAAAGTTTGCAGCTGAACAAATGGACAAAGAATAAAACCTCCTGGAGGAAAGTTTGGCCACAATGACCACGGGTATGTTTGTGAGATTAAAGGAGAGGCATTCAACAATAAGAAAAATCTAGCAACTGTTAAGCATGATGGTGGCAGCATCTTGCTCTGGGGCTGTTTATCTGCCAGCAGAACTGGTGCATTGTAAACGAATGGAATACTGAAGAAGGAGATCTATCCCAAGAATCTTCAGCATATCCTGCACATCAAAACTGGTTGTGAAATGGATAAGAAGGCCAACATTAAGCTTTTGGAGTGGTCTTCCCTTAACCCTATCAGATATAGTATGTGCACTGGGTCTGTGCCAGGAAACCAACAACTTTACCGGAGGACTATCAAAAAGAGTAGTGAAATATCTAACCAGAATTTTCCAGAAGCTTGGTGATGGCTATAAAAATGTCCAAACCAGATATTACCAGATATTACCAGATATTCATTCATTCATTTTCTAAACCGCTTGTTACGGCGATACTATGAACTGATAGACCCAAATGCAGGACAGAGACGATAACATCAGGATAAAGTGCAAACACGGATCCTTTATTAGAAACACGGATAACGTGGAACATGAACACTCTATGAAATACGG
>JAQMYF010000024.1:45140887-45165688 GCA_030014195.1 Neosilurus mollespiculum | reverse complement strand
CATTTGGACAGTCGTACTAAGCATTTCACTACATATTGTACTGTGTATAATTTGTATGTGACAATAAACTTGAACTTGAATTTTTTGAATTTTGAATTTGAACACGATAGTATATACATAGAAAATTATGGCACTTGAGAAATGTCTTATAAAGACTTCATGGATATTTCAGAGAACATGCATGGTTTTTTTTAACCACACACATGCTAAGTTACTGTGTTTTTGTACACTTGAGGTTGAAAATTGTATTCCAGTACATAATAAATACACCCATTAACAGTGCACTGTATAAATATTATACTACTATGTTTCTAATTGAAATATAAGTCTTTCTAGAATCTAGATCTGAATTATATTTTATAGAGATCTACATCTACAATCGATCTAGTCACGCATACATATATTAAGTAAACAAACCCACAGAGCACTTTCTAGTGGCATTAAAACATTTTATTTATGCTCACTTCCCCCTCTGTTTCTATAGCAAATAAACACAAGCAACACTCTCCAAGATGGTGTCATGTTGACACCATGAGAGCGATGCTGACATGGCTATCTTTTTGGTATGTCTATGGGAGCAATACACGGACTACAGCACTGCATTTTGGGAGATCTGCCCTGGATCTGGACTAAAAATGGCCAAGGGGAAATGAATGAGGCGAAGTGGAAACAGGATTGGGACACAGCCCAGGGCCAGGATTAGTGAAGGAGTGTGTGTATGAGAGAGAGAGAGAGATCATTTGAAAGAAATTTTACAAGAGATAGAAATTTTCACTGTTTTGTAATTATGGGGGTTAAAAGTGCCTTTGTTCAAAAGATGTAAACTGTAATTATTTAAATAACATTCTATAACTTCAGACACCACAGAGGTTTGTATCTCTCTCTCTCTCTCTCTCTCTCTCTCTCTCTCTGTGTTTGTGTGTTCAACGGTTCAACCTTAATCCCACATAATCCAGAGCTAAAAGAGGATCAGTGTGTTGGAGTAATGTGCATCTTTTCCAACACATCATCACACAGCTTTAACACTTTACAGTGTCACAGGTTTATTTAACAGTTAAACTGGAAATAATTCAGAAATGATTTATTTTCTGCTACACACATTTAGAGCTCAGAGGAACATGAAAATCTTCCCTAATCTAGTCTTCCCTTTCACTTAAAACTCAGAAATCTTCAATCCTGTCAAAATACACAAGAAAAATTAAAATAAAATCAACACAAGTAAAGAAAACCTTCACAGCTAAGTCAGTAACTTTGAAGAGAATCTAATCATTTATTTTCCATTTTATTTTCTTCTTTACAGACTTTATTATAAATAAACATGATCTACACATAAAACACACATACAGCTCCACTGGTAATGAGGACCAAAAGCTCCAAAATGCAATAAACAAACACATGAATAATTACCTAAATGTTTCATTAATTAAATAACATAGGAAATACATTTTAAAAAGTTTTAAAAATTAATTAATCATGTTATTAATTCATTAAAAGGTCAATTATAATCATGCACTAATGATTCATTGATTCATGGTCCCTATGCCACAATGCATTATGAATTTAATTTATCTTTAAACCTCATCCATCAAAGACAGTAGTTGGGGCTTTATGGAGAACCCGCATAAGCGCTCTTGTCATCAGGTAAGAGATATTTTAGGCCTAGCAGAGAATATAAAAGCAGGAGTTGCTTACCCAGAGTATGTGGCAGGTAAGGCAGAGGTATTTATTGAAGTTATTGGACTTATTTCTGCTCTTTCTGACCTAATCTTGACCGTAGAGTGATTGCAAAGTTTGATTTTTTTCCAGTGCTTCAGCGGCACCATGGCACAACAACATGCACATAGATCAGGGACATCTGGCTTTTGATATACCAAGTGCCATTCTGGAAGATCGATTTGTCTTGACTTGCTGTGCAGGGTAAACATTCAGATTTTATAGTTGCTGCCTCCCTCTCTAGTAGTCAACCAACAAAGGTCAGTCCAAGATCAAGATTTTTGGTCCAAGTGCTCATAAAGGAACCCAGTGTAACCATTAAGGAATTAAAGGCCTCTCTCACATTGACTAATGAGTCCACCATCAAGAGAATAATGAACAACAGTGGTGTACATGCCATGGTTGCAAGGAGAAAACCACTGCTCTCCAAAAAGTGCCAAAAGTGCCTTTCTGCAATTTGTTAAAACTCACATGGAAAAGGTAGAAGGCTGTTGAAAAAAATTTGTGGATAGATGATGAGAAAATATAACCTTTATGGTTTAAAGGGTAAGTGTTTTGTTTCGATAAGGAAAACACTTTATTCTAGCTTAACAACCCTAGTCCATTTGTGGTATTATTATGGTTTTAGCCTGTTTTGCTGTGTCTGGGCCAGGACAGTTTGTCATCATTGATACATGAATGAATTCTGAAATATATCAGTGAATTCTAAAGGAAAATGTTAGAACATCTGTCTGTAAATTGAAACTCAAGAGAAAGTGGGTGATGCAGACCCAAAACAACAATGCTAAACCCAATTTCTGTCCTCTTTATGTACTTTTAGGTCTTGTGTGATGTGTTTATTGTGTTTATGATCGTTTTAAAATGATATTTTTGCAGAAATATTAAAAATTCTAAAGTGTTCACAAACCTTCAAGCAGCAATGTATGTTTTGTTTTGTGTTTTATTAATGTAAAATGAATTGTCATTTTGATTAGTTAATAACAAATTCAATTAATTCTACATTTAATAAATTATTTATGTATTTCCCAATTAAAAAAAAACATTGACACATTAAAGTAATTACTGATAAATGTATTTACATATTTATAGCACTTATTTGCAATTTTAATAAATCAATGACATATTTAGGTAAATTAAAGTATTTATTTATTGGATTATGATAGTTGGCCCTCTATACACAGGTGTAGAGTTGTTTTTATTCTTTTCTTGCTTCTTCATATTTATTGAATGCAAGTGTGACAATGTAGTAAAGTTTGCAGGAGTTACTGATTTTAATCAGATAAACTTGTGCTGAAGCCCATCATTGTGTTTGGATGGAAAGAGGTTTATATCTCACATCCTACTTCCTGTCTGGAAATCTGTCTCAGCTGCTGAGCTCGGATTAACTGCTGTGTTTTCACCTATTGCTTCAACATGCTGAACATGTAGAAACATGGTAACATAATTAAAGTGTGCCAGTCATGAAGAGACTGGGACTGCATCTGAATACTCGTACTCGCATACTATTAGTATGCACAACTCAGTACATTGTACGTGTGAATACTCAGTATAAATTTAATAGTTATACCCGGATGTCAGACTAAATCTGTAGTATGTGAAGGTGCCACACTTGTTAACAGCACGGTTTCCCATAATTCAACAGGAGCTTCTGAATAACCACAGTAGAAAAATTCCTTTGGGGGTGGGGGGCTGACTTAAAATTATGCTAATGCTAAGCTAACGCTAATGCTACAAACATCCAGGATCAGGGCAAAACCTGCTGTCATGTACCTACTACTCACTCATATACTCACTCACTCACTCACTCACTCAGTCACTCATTTACCAAATTTAAATAATCCTACTAGAGTCACTGGGAGGATGAGACCATCTCAGCCAGCACTGGGCGAAGGTGGGGTACACCCTGAATAGCTCGCCAAACCATTGCAGGGTAACACACACATACCCATGCACGCTCACACCTTGGGGCAATTTGGAACAAAGTCTAATGTGCATGTCTTTTGACTGAGGGAGGAAACTGGAGTACCTGGAGAAAATCCACTCAAACACGGGGAGAACATGCAAACTCCAAATAGAAATGCCCGAGCCCAGGACTTGAACCCAGGACCTTCTTGCAATAAGGTGGACGTGTTAAACACTACACCACCGTGCTGCCCCACTCGCAGACTAATAGAATATATTATTAGTCAATAGCCAATAGTACATACTTACAAATAATCATACATACTGTGTATTCGAACGCAGCCTGGAACAAACAAACACACACACACACACACACACACACACACACACACACACACACACAGTCATTTATTCCATACACTGTTTCCTTTCTTCTTCCTTTGTTTTTATCTCAAGTGCAAATTCAACAGTTACAATAAAAGCTGGACAGACAAACTACACAACACTTCTGCAGGCTGTTTACCATGAGTGTATGATGTAATGATGTAATATGACATAATATAGTAAATAAATACATGCACAGTATGTATATGAAGAGAGAGAGAGAGAGAGAGAGAGAGAGAGAGAGAGAGAGAGAGTGTGTGTGTGTGAAGAGGTGTAGATTACTTATTCTGGAAGGATTTAAATAGAATCCACATAATATTAAAAAACAAAAAACAATAACATCAACAACATCAACAACAATATCAACAGCAAAACAAGAAGCTTCACTTGTGAGATACCGTCATCAGATATGCTCTGTTTATATACATACAGTTAGATTTAATGGAATGAGTGTGTATTTACAGCATGTGAGTACACCGAATATCAGTGAGCGAACAGCATCATGAGTCACTGATTCGACTCTTTCTAACTACTCTTTTAAGTGAGTCAGATTCATTCATTTGATTCAGCACTCAGAGTGACTAAGTGACGATAAGATTGTGCTTCTTCCCACTGATAAAGCAAAGTGAGCATGGCTGTGAAAACAATTTTGATTTGCTGATGAACATTGACTGCAGTTGGTCGAAAGGGAATGCCTGATTATGCAGAAATGTAATATGAGGTGATTATATAAAAAGTCACTGTTTAATTTTTGGAATACAGAATCAGTATGACATTTGTTTGTGATTGTGAATCAATTCACATGATTCACTTAAAAGAGTCATTTAAAAGGAGTGAATCATGAATCAGCTTCACTATACAACACAGATCAGCAAATTCCAAGAGAGTACATGTGTTTGTGTGTGTGTGTGTGTGTGTGTGTGTGTGTGTGTGTGTGTGTGTGTGAATATGTGAATAAAGCTATTAAGTAAGTATATAGAAGAGGAAACAGACAGGAAGTGGGACAGTAAGTTGAAAGTAATTTTGCTGATGTTTAGCCGCTTCCCAGCATTTTTGTGGCACGCTGATTGGCCTCGTCAATCCTCGTTTTGTTGGAATCAGCCTTAAAAACACAAAAATATATAATATATATAGATACACTGTATAATTATTTATACGCACACAAACATATACAGTGTGTGCAGTGAAGATTATACACCACCACTTTTGTCTAAAGGGGCTCCTAATAAAAAGAAGTAAAAAATGACTTCTCTATAATTCTTTGGTGAAAATGTATTGAACAATGCTATTGTAGACAATGAGAACCAAAAAAATAATAATTTCGACAAGTATATTGAGATAAAAGTATGGCTAATAAACAAAACACTGAAAATACCAATTTTTCCGAAAAATTGAAAGGTGTCACAATTTTTGTTTACTTTTGCATAGTATGAATGAACTTCAAATCATATGGATTGGTTTAGCGATTGAAGAAAGTAAAAAATATAGTACACTTATACAACTTAACAAAATGAATATAAATCAGAAACCAAGTACTATTTAAGTATTTATTTCATGTAATATTGGATCATATTGATGAGAATAAGTAAACAAACAACAATATATAGTAATAATAAAAATAACAGTCTATTTTTTGAGATAAAAAGTCAATATTTATTGTGGCCACCCTTTACTGTGAATACAGCATTTAACCTTTCAGGGATAGTATTCACATATTTTTTAATTTCTTCACTCGCTAAACCATTCCATATGGTTTGAAGTTTATTCATGCTCTGCAAAAGTAAAAAAAACAAAACAATTTGTGACACCTTTCAATTTTTCTGAAAAATTGGTATTTTCACTGTTTTGTTTAGTAGCCATACTTTTACCTCTATATACTTGTCGAAAAAATTTTTTGATTCTCATTGCCTACAGTAGCATTGTTCAATGCATTCTCACCAAAAAATTATAGAGAAGTCTTTTTTTACTTCTTTTTATTAGGAGCCCTTTTAGACAAAAGTTGTGGTGTATAATCGTCACTGCACACTATTGTGTATGTATAAATATATATATATATATATATATATATATGTGTGTGTGTGTGTGTGTGTGTGTGTGTGTGTGTGTGTGTGTGTGTGTGTGTGTGTGAGAAATGGGAAATACTCTTAATCTCCCACATGCATGTGCATACCAGTAAATTTCTTTGGAATCATGGGTAGTATGTTTGGATGACACTTATTTGATTGGTCATGTGGGGTCTATCAAGTGGCATAATGAAAATAAATGTAATCACATATGGCATGGTGTCATTACAGAAGTTATTAACCCAATAAATGTTACTGATTTCTTGAGGTTTTGAAACCTGACATAAGGACAGGCATAACTTCATGTCATTTCATAATCACATCAATATCACTGTGTAAACATTTTTTGGTGACGAAAAAAATTAGAAATGACATGCTACCAGCTTAATTACTAAGTATTAAAGCAACAACCTGTTGACTGATTGCACGTAAATTGGAACTGTACCTCAATCATTCACTCGCTCATTCACCAAACCATTTATTCCCACTAGAGTCGCAGGGAGGCTCGTGCCCATCACAGTTGACACTGGGTGAAGGCT
Source organism: Neosilurus mollespiculum (assembly GCA_030014195.1). NCBI lineage: Eukaryota > Metazoa > Chordata > Actinopteri > Siluriformes > Plotosidae > Neosilurus > Neosilurus mollespiculum. The sequence goes on along the minus strand of JAQMYF010000024.1, from coordinate 45,159,087 downwards.
GGGTACACCCTGAACAGCTTGCCAGATGTTCGCAAGGACAAGACACACAAACGTTCACACTCACACACACACCAAGTGGCAATTTGGAATAGCCAGGTAGCCTAATGTGCATGACATTGGACTGTGGAAGGAAACCGAAGTACTCGGAGGAAACCCACGCAAGCACGGGGATAACATGCAAACTCCACACAGAAACACCCAAGCCTGGGAATCAAAACCAGGACCTTCTTGCAGTGAGGCACACATGCTAACCACTACCCCACTGTTCTGCCCTGTATTGCATCAATACTTTCAAACATTTTTTACACTCACTGGCCACATTATTTAACCATTCTGCTACCAGTCAGCCGTGTGGCAGCAGTGCAGTGCATACACTCATGCAGATACAGGTCTTCAGCACTTCCGTGATGTCATCTCAGTAACTTTGACCATGGCTTTATTTGAGTATTTTAGAAACTGCTGATCGCCTGGGATTGACACAAACACACACACTCACACTTGCACACACACACACACACACACACCATTCTCTAAAATTTACACAAAATTATGTGGGGAAAAAATAGAGAGTAGATGCTCAGCGGGAATCTTTGAAAGCAGTTAGACGAAAATGGTCAGTGGTTGCCAGAATTGCTATGGTAACTTAAATAAGTACCCATTCCAAAAATGGTGAGGAGAAAAGCATCTCAGAACTCACACCACATTGGACTGAATCGAATTCAACAGCTCCATCAGGTTCCACCCCTCTACAGCTCCTTTCACAAACAACCTGCAAATTTTATTAATTTATTTATTTTTGCACAAATTTAGCAAAAAAAGGGACTGACTCTGTAAGGGACAGAAAGCTGAAGAAGGGACAGAGAGCTGCATAATTGCATTCACATGTAAAATATGGGTTGTACATCTGTCATGGGGAAGATAGGATGGATATAACTGGATGATTGAATACTGTTGTAAGAAAAAACAATTCTTGTATGATATTCTTGTGATACTTGTTTGTATCGTATATATGTGTGTGTGTGTGTGTGTGTGTTACATTGTATGGTATCACACATCAAACCTAGCAAATGGAGAGTTACCTACAAGACAAAAAAATGAACATGTTCAAAACCCAAGGGTCTAAAACTCGAAGAAATAGCAACAGCATTTTCTGTTACACAACAAAGAAGTTTCATATTCACACACCCACAACTGGCCTACGAATGTGTTTCAAATTTCTGTCATGGACCTGTTGTATACCTGTTGTATCTGACAGGGACTTTAGACCAGGACAGCAATCTGAGGCTACAGTGGACACAAGTTTATTAAAAAAGAATGTCTATCATATCTTCAGTGAGCCTGTTTAGAATCAGCTACTATGCTACAGTCACTAAGATCACTTTTTTTAATCTATATTGATGTTTGATGTGAACAATAAATGGCACGCTTAACCTCTAGTTTATACACCTGATTGTCTGATTAGAATAATGCATGAATTAGCAGTGATATAGGTGTTCTTTTTTAAGTGGAAAGTGAAAGTAGTATTGCAATACTATAACTATTTTCATCTTAGCTATTTTTCATGGCCAGGCAGCAGGAAAACTCAACACACTGGTGATGGACCTGATATGTGGTGAAAATATCGGCAGATAGAAATCCGTGAGACTGCAGACTGTCTCGATTCAGAAGCCCAGATTGATTTCCAAAAGTGCCATTAAAGTTCATATTCTGCCTCCTACGGTATTCATTTCTGTGAAAAGCTTTCTGCCGCTCTGATGCTGTACGGCAAACAATGAAAGCTGCTGGCGGCCTTAATCATGTTGCAGTGTCCTCTTTACCTGCTGGAGTTTGTTGTCATGGTAAACACATCTTTTATCTGAGGGGATTCATCACCTTTCTGCTACGTGTTGGGCTATTTTTGGCACTATAGGGAAGGGAACTCGACCTCCCCACTGCTGTCTATATAACGTCTATATATAAGTCTGGCCTGGGTTATTGTCAGGGCAAGCTTGTAAATATTAACTGCAATATTAAGCGTGGCTTATGCACTGAAAATACTAATTAATCAAATATGAGTTACATGGATGTCTCGTCCTGCTAAATGATGAGTATACACCTTAGGTAAACACAAGCACTCTTCTAACCTCTGTGGCTTACTTGTACCTTTTCACTTCTCTTTTGCATTCTCCTGACATTTCTATCTTCCACTTCAATTCTGTTCTTCATTTCAGATAAGGAACACTTCATTTGTGCTGCAGCTCACCACTTCAATAATCAATCCTTTTATCTTTGCACAAGTGTGCATGGAGTTAACAGCCAGTCTTGGTCAAGAAATTGTTCGATTGCAGATTTCTCATCACAGAGCCTTTGCAGTAAAGATGTCATTTTATGGAAGATATCGTTTATTTGCAGTATACTGGCCATCAGAGAGAGAGAGAACAGTGTTCAGATCACATCTGGAATGTCTCTGCTGCCAACTGCTCTGATGGAAAGAGGCTATATTAGGTACAGGACAAAGGAGCATGCTATGAAGTAGACAGACTGGGAAAGGTGATGTTAGATATTGCTATTGGAATATGACTCTATTAAAAAGGTTGAACTACACCGGGGAAAAAAAACTTCAGCAGCTGTGAGACTACAGTACACTAGTCCTTTATTAAATATGTTGCCTTAAAACAACACTAGGAACAAATCAGAATCCAACAAAATACACACAAACAATTCCATGGTGGCTTGATGACAGAATCCAGAGTATGAACGGTTGTACGTAAGTGTATGCTTACTGTTTGCTTAGGAAAGCGTCTTCCTGCTGAAAGTGGTTACACCTCTGTCTAATCTGTGGCATTTGTGCATATGCTAAGCTCTGTACTGACATAAACACAAAACATTCAGCTTTATAAAAGTTCAATAATTGATATTTAATAACGACACAACATTTGTGTAATCCATTTAGACTCATCTTGCGGTGCATAACAAAACAAAATCTGTGTATTAGAAAGTAACACAATTAACATGGTTAATGAAACATTAGCTCGCGGGCCAGGCTTTCACTGAAAATGAGCTTTTTATTTCACATTCTCATGGTAGTTAATTGTACTGTCAGAGATGCAGGTATGGTTTGTTGTGTTCTCCGCAAACAAATCACAAGCCTGCCACTATGAGTGTCCCAATCGCTGCAGTGATTTATGCTGTAAAATACTTAAATCACAGAGGAAATGCTGCATGTGTAAGTTTGCTGTTTCTTGCTTTGTTCATTCTCTAATTTTAGGGAGAGACACAAAAGAGTGATGACTGACACTTGATAATACCAGAAGTGCACTAAACTTCTATTTAGCAGATATTTATTATTATAGGAATTTTCCAGTTCTTGCTTATTGCGATCCATAGCCTTCGCTGTTTACCCAAGATAATATAATAGCTGCTTGTCTACACAGCAAAATCTCCACTGTTGAATTAACACCCAGTGTGTTGAATTAACACCATAAATTGGTGGAATAACTTGGGGTTTTACTGGGTAACACTACGCAAAATAGACAATTATTTTTAAAATCCCTTAGCCTCTGTAGTGATTTGAGATAAGGAGTAAAATATTTTTTCAGAACTGGAAATATGGGTTTAATTACATTTAAATATTACACTTTAAATTGCACTTCATGTAAAGCGAGTTGTATTTTATAACACATAGTGCTTTATTATGTAGTCTGTCAAAGGTATTGTTCTGTACATCTATGTATCAATTGGAAAGTCTCTTATCTAATGATATGATATGATATGATATGATATGATATAATATGATATGCCATATTGTTCCACCCATAATAAAATAGTCAATTCATATGTTAATAGTGAAGGACATTCTTTATTATATTGAAACCCCACATTCCTGATTCAGGCTCTGAAGCCCTGATGCCAGCTGCTGTAGATTAGGTTGAGATAGCTCGCCCATTCCACTAATAAGCTTGAAATTGCAGATGGTATCATATTATGGAGTAAGTTATCTCCGGCTGCCTTGCCTTGCTTAATCCCAAAGCCGCCAGACGTCCACATTGGTTCTCCATTTTAGATCGCATGCTTTCTCTCTCAAACATGTAACAAAATGAAGATCACGCAGTGAATCACAAGAGAGCCTTATGGAACCCTTGGCAACAATCATGGAATCACCACACTTGAAAGAAAATTTATGAAATATGGTTCATGCAAAGTCAACTGTCAACTGCTATTCAAGGGACCAGCTTGATGGAGAATATTGTTGTTCATTAGTAAAGTCCATGCCTCAGAGAATTCAGGCTGGCATAAAAGCCTGAGGAGGAGCAACAAATTGCTAATGTGTACCAACTGCAAAATTAATAATTGTGATTTATTATTTTGTTGATAATTCCAAAATTTTCCCCTCAACATTAGGTGATTACTTTTTCCTTTATTTTGATCTGCAAATAATAATAATAATAATAATAATAATAATAATAATAAAATTATGTCAGAATACTCACCAAATGATTCTTGTTTATTTGATACGAAGTAAAAAACCTGGGTGAGCTCCTCCAGGTCTGATGATTCCATATTTTTTGCCAGAGATGGTAAATTACCTGTACAGACCACACAGTAATTTTTTTTTCATTCCACCTTGTCAGTCTGTAATGATGCTAATATAAAACTGTAACTTTAATTCTGAATGGGTATTTGATTTATATTTAAAAATTATATTATGCAGATGAAATATGGATGCCTGTTTTTACTATCTCTGTGTAGGTCTGGAAGAGCTAACTGATTATTTTTCAGCATGTTAAGGTTCAGTACAACTATTTTCATGGTTCTGCTTATTTTCCTCATGAAAAAGCCAACGTTATGCACATTAAGTAAATGACAGCACTGAGTTCTTTCTCCCTATCCAATGCAATGCCAATCCAATGGCAACAGTATAATAGTAAACATATTTTTATTTTTGTGTGGGATTCTGTAGATATTTTGTATTAGTACATACTACACAGGAACAGCGCAATCTGATTGGTCCTCTATCTCAAGTAAATTAAAAAAATCATTATTTTGAAAGGATAATGCTTGAATCAAAACAACGAACACGTTTATGACAGTCACTTGTAGCAGACAGTATCATCATTGTCATGCTTTAAAATGGAGAAATAAACCATTAAAATATGGTTTTAGTTTGTTTTTATATTGTTTTTGTGTAGAGTATATACTAAAACAACTTTAGAGAGCATGGTAGAGTATGGACTAAACTCTGAATGAGTAGACTAAACAGATGCTGCTAGCTATATTGCTTAGCTCGGGTTGAAGCACAGGGCTCACCTGAACTGTTTCAGTCATGGTTAAAATATGTAAATATAAACTATAAAAATCTCATTAAAGTTTGCTTTTCTTTATGTTTCCCTGTAGTATATCCCCAAACTCTTTAAAAAAGTTAAAGAAACAGCGTTACACAGCACTTTATGCCTGAGTTCACATACATCCGTCATGATTTAAAAATGTAAGAATTAAACCTTTAACATCTTGGGGGGTTTTTGTTGGTTTTTTTGGGGGTTTTTTTGTTTTGTTTTTGCTTGTTTCCACATAGTATATATTAAAGTGGTGGTTGTGAAATTTTATAGTCCCCTTGAAGTTCCCTCTCTGGGCCTATTACGTGGCATTCAACTCACCATTGGCTCATTTATTTAAGATTGTGGGGTTTTTTGTTTGTTTGTTTGTTTTAAAATTGTAAATTAGTATTCATTCTGAGGGTTGTGGGTCATAGTTACTAAATAATGTCATTTAAAAATAACAAGAGTAGTAAACTGATGTTTTACAATTTTACATAGCAACTACAGTTTATCTTAATAAATAAATATAGTACAATGAGTTTAAAATAGACTGAAAAAGATCCATGGTGTTTAAGGGATGAAATATTTATTGGCAGAGGATGGGAGAGAAAATAGATATGTAGTTGGAATTATTTGATTTGCTGTTAATCCTTAGACTCAACCACCACACTAGTGCACTTGGATCGGTCATTTAGCATCAAAATATGCTTCAAGAGTTAATTTTAGATGAAAAGAGCATTTGGCATTGAACATGAACTACACACCATATAAAAGTCACTGCCATCAGCAGCAAGTGCTCAGCTTTCAAATATGAATTTTTCTGCATTTAAAGTTTGAACTTTTGCTTTGATTTAGACCTTTTCGTTACCCTCTACTACTCGTTGTAGAGTGTATACACAGAGAAGCTGTAAAAGCTGACAGTCTATTGAGGAAGAGTTTTAGGTGAGCAAGATTGAAATAAATGTGATCTTTCAGCCATGAACAACAGCAGGGCAAATCCCCCAGAAAGCTGTTCCCATTATTCCATACTAAAAGCAGCTCCCTGGGGAAAGATGAACATGCTTCCCACACTTTTGTGCCATTATACATGTAGCCCACAATGAACTATTGGAAGCTCAGCTAGCAGATTTCAAATAATGATTGGTGAAAATCTGTGGGGCAGAAGTGCAAAAACACCAGTAGCACTTTACCTTTCTTCCTCTTATTTTTTTCTCTTCCTGTCCACATCCTTTCTGTCTGTTTCCCTTTTTCTGAAACAGCTCAGTCCTTTACATTATTTATGTTTCTCTCACCGAGGCCACTTAATATTCACTTTATAAATAAGACTAATGTGTCTGATTAAAATTTGTGCTGCAGCTACTCAATCTCTTCCAGCAGACATCAAATGTTCATGCTGTAGGCCAAAGAGAAAAAAAAAACATGGAATGTTTAGACTGGATAGTCTGGCATGTTTATGTCACAGTTCTGTATTGTATTGGAAAATTTGACATTTCAGGTAACATTCATTTATAAGCAAAGATAGAGCAGTGTTTCCTCAGACTGACACTCAGTTGTATAGAAAAGAGCCACTAAAAACAGTGCACTGAGTAAGAGAGCAGCAATGTGGCAACAATCCTGCTTTGTGCTTGCTCCACTGAAAAGCTGTAGTACATTTCCTTTCAGATTCCTGGAACATTAGCAACTTTGGAGTGGATGAAGGGTTTCAACGCAAACTTCATGTCCAATTTCACCACAGGAATCGTCTCCGGTTTGCTCGTTTTTAAACAAATGCATTTATAGTGATTTTTGGAATGGAAGTGCAGTCGAAGCACCACAGAGAGAGGAAATTTAGAACATAAGGAACAAAAGAGCGAATAGCCGTGCAGTCTTTTATTCTTATACTCTGCCCCAGTAAACGAACTGTATCCAGGAAGAACATTGACTGTGCCACACTTGATCTTTGCTGTATGTACTGTATATAAACAAACCAATTAAGAATTCTCCCCACTGACTTTACATTTTCACTGGTGTGTTCCAACTCATAATAATGAGTGTCAATAGGCCAGAGGTACATCAGAGATAAACGTTTAGATTTTTAGGCGCTGACTTTTGAAGGTCCTGATATTGCAGCAGCTTCACTGATGTGAAAAAGACTGGCCTTTTCTGATTTCTTCCGTGGTCAGGAGTCCATGGGAGCTAATTGGCCAAGCTCTCAAGGGAGGGAGGGATGGCAAATCCCTGTCACTTACAGCAATCACCAGCCAATTATGGGTGTCTGTGTGTTAGGCCATTTGTGATGATGTGGGTGGCAGCATTGTGTGTCATGGAGGGGGCACGTGCTTGCTTTTGCCTCTCTGGTTGGTGGTGGTTATGTGATAGTGAGACAATACCTGACGGGTGGGGGATGAATTGGCTACAGCTAAATTCTGGGAGAAAAATTAGGGGAAAATCTGAAAAAAACAGCATGCAGACCTCACCTGACCTGTAAGTTGGAAAATATATAAAAATACTATTATAACTATAAAAAATTCATTTGAGTTTACTTTTCTTTATAAATTGATGTAGTATATAATAAACTCGTGGTTAGTATGTCCGCCTCACAGCAAGAAGGGCTGGGTTCCATTCCCGGGCTTGAGCATTTCTGTGTGGAGTTTGCATGATCTCCCTGTGCTTGCGTGGGTTTGTGTGGGATAGGTGCCAGCCTCCCTGCGACCCTAATAAGGATTAAGCAGCTAATAAACACTGAATGAATTTTAAAAGATGCATTAGCTACACAGCACTTAGCTTTGCTCTGAGTACACAGAGCTCCCCTGACCTGACCTTCTGTAATAATTAAAATATGTAAAAGAGAACTATAAAAATATTGCCTTAGTGTTATTTCTGTTCCTTATAGTATATACTAAACCAGTCATGTACTTTGGGTTTGGTGGATGAAAGCTCAGCATTCCGTCTTCAAGACGATTCAGCAACATTGTTAATTATCCCAAGATGGCAAACCAATCAGATGGCACCATTCCTGTGTGGAATATACTAAATCAGCATACCATATATATTTGATGAGCACAGTGGAATAGTACATATTTTCTCAAGCACTGAGGAAAAATATCTTTAAAATACCTTATGAGACTTGTGTGTCTGCAAGTCAGATATATTGAGTTACCAGCATTCGTCATCATTGCCACCAAAGTGCACATATTGCCATGTCTTCCTGCATTAAATTCATATACCGTTTTATAAATATGTAATATCCATAAAAGCAGTGAAGAAAAGCATGTCTGGCTCTTGGCCACAGACCATGAAGCCCTATGAATTAATTAAGACCAAAGACAGTAGTTTTTGGACTATTACTGTGAAAAGTAAGCAGTTGTGTGCTACACTGATATAACAGGGAGACATTGCTAATGCAACCACAGTGGTGTTTAATATAGAAAATAAGCCAAAAAAATTAAATAGTCATAATTTTCTAAGTAAAGAGCAACCACTTAATTTCTGAGCATTTCCAGTGATAACTAATGTCATAAAAATATTAATTATATTATCTGGTTTAGAATCCATTTGCACCAAGATTGGCTCAGACAGTTGACAGTCTCTCAGAAACTATACTGCAAACTTACTTCCATCACAAATTTTTTTCTCAGTGATATAATAGTCCCTACACATAATGCTCACAATTTTCCAGCTTTGGAAACTGTGATTATGATGCCATTTTGAACACAACAGCCTGTAAGTCTATAAGATTACAAGTACAATAGCAGTGAAGGCAGAATTAGCATGAAAGTTGAAGCTTTGGGCTGTTTTTTGTTTGGGCAGGGTGTAGAGATGAGGAGGTGAGAGATGTAGAGATCAATTCCTGTTGGTGCCATTATCAGTCAGTATTAAAGTTAATGTAGAAAACCATTAGCCAGAGTAAAAGTAGACCAGCTTTAAAGCAACAACTCAACTTAGTTATGCTAATCGAATGTGTTTATTATTATTATTTTTATAAAGAAGCATTTGAAGAAAAATCCCTCTGGCTGCTGACAAACTACAAAAACATGATTTGGGTTATAATTATATGACCTTAGGCTGGGGGGGTAAACATGCAGTGTGCAATTATAGCGGTTTTAGATCGGTAATTATAAAGTCATTATATAATTTCAGTGATACCTTTGAAAAACTGTGATTGGCCATTCAATGGCTCTCTGATTCCGTTTTGCTCCCTAGTTGACACTGACCGGCTTAACTCTGTTCCTTTTCATTAAAAAGCAATTCATGAGGCATACAGAGGAAGAGATAGGTATTCAACTAACAAGCCAATTATTTTTCCATTAAAAATATTTCCAGTGTAGCTTCTGACATAAAATGTTGAGTAGATATTGGTATTAATAAGACTACACAGAAAAATAAGTCCTATTATTCTTATCTATAAACAGGTTATGTGCAATTAAATGTAATGACAGAACAAAAACACTGAACGTGCCGACCACAATTACGGAAATACGTGGTGGAGCCTTGTTAGCCCTGTGATGGATTGGCGACCTGTTAAGGGTGTACCCCGCCTCAGGCCTGAACTTAGCTAAGATTGGTTCCAGCTTCCCCCGCGACCCTGACAGATAAGCGGTAGATAATTAAAGGATTGGGTTAGTGGAGAAGTCTTTGATTGCTATGGCAACTTCATTCCTGTATGAAGAAACTAATCTCTCACAGTGTTCAAGTGGGATTTTGGCTCATTCTTCTACACAAACACTTGTTAAATGAAATGGTGAGTCATAATCTTCAGCTAATTCTACAAATTTTCTATTAGGCTTAAAGCATGATGAATGACTTGGCCGTTCCAACACCTTTATCTTCTCGCTATGGAACTAATTGAAGTGGTGAGAACAAAAAAAGTCACTTCCATATAAAATAGAGCAAAATAACATTAAAAATACCTTGGCTAACTTACCCCCATTGTTGCAGATACGGATATGTTTATGGTACTATAAACATGTCTCTATTAACCAGTTAATCCTAATTAGGGTCATGAGGAGGCTGGTACCCATCTCAGCCAACTCTGGGCAAGGGCAGAGTACACCCTGGACAGCTCGCCAGGCCATCACAGATCCGAAATTGAAATTTCAATTCATTTGAAGAATTAGAATTTGAATTGAATTGGCTGCACCCCACAGGATGTTGAATTGGAATTTGAATTGGAATTACAGGAAGTGGAATTAAATTCATTGCAATTCCGAGAAATTCCTTATAGTAACAGGAAGAAATTCCTAAAAGTAACAGGAAGTTGAGACTATGGCTGTGAAGTGCATTGCCTATTGTTGTCTCTGTGACAACTTTTCTCCACGGGGCAGTGGTGGCCTGGTGGTAGGGTGCTGGAGTACAGATCCCGGTTCAGAAAATGAATGAATGAATTCTTCTTCACTGCATCCAGCTATTTCAAGTGGTCCTTAGCTCTTGTGCTATTATTCTGACTAATGTTCTGACTGACCGATTAGAAATCTTTCAATCTTTGAGCTGGCTGATGGTTGAGTGATGTTGCTTCCACTTGCATATAATGGCCATGATCATACTTATACAAACATATCGAATTAGAGAAATCCATTCATATCAAGTGCTATCACTATGCTGCTCAACAATCTTGTTGTAAAGGTCTCGGGAGAGTAATCTGACTCTACACATCTAAGGCTGTTTCTTGCATGATTGCTTGGTGCTAAATAGTTTGTTTACTTGCATTCAGGTGTAGATTTCCCTACTAACCTTCCAACATGCACAAACCCAGCTAATTTAATTAGTTAGCCTTTATTGGTTTGCATGCCACCTCACATCCAGAAGGTCCTGGGGTTCAAATCTCAGGCTCAGCGAGGGTGTTTCTGAATGGGATTTGCATGCTGTCTCCGTGTTTGCGTAGGTTTCCTCTGGGTACTCCGGTTACTTCCCACATTTCAAAGACGTACACATTAGGCTAATTGTCTGCTCCAAATTGCATGGAGGTGTGAGTGTAAATGGTTGTGTGTATGTGTTGGCCCTGCAATGAACTGTCAAGCAGATCAGGGTGTACCCTGTCTTCGCCAAAAGTCGGCTGAGAGAGTCTCTAGCCTCCTCGTGACACTAGTAGGATTAAGCTGTTCAGAAAAATGAATGAATGCCTGAATGAACAGGTAGAAGAACTAATTAGTGTAATCTTACTGTGCTCAGTGGGTTTTCCTGGCATTCCACTTTATTGCACATAACTTTTTATGGATTGGGATATTAGTTTTCTTTCTGTTTCCTTTTTTGCATTAATACCATTGTCTGCTCCTCATTTCATATTAGTAGTTACACTGGACATATGTTTAATGGAAAAATAGTTGATGTGTTGAATACTTATTTCCCCAACTGTGCATATGCTGTGTCTGAAACTATACCCTGTGTTTACTTCCATCACAAATTCTGTTCCCTGTGATATATTAGTCCTTACAGCACAGGAAATAATTATTATGGTGCCATTTTTAACACAGCGGTAGTGGGCTAGCTGTGGGATATGGGAGATGTCAGTGTTTTCAATGCCCTTGCAATTCACCTCATACACTGCTCCATTACAGTGTCATTATTCTGACTGCAGTGTTCCGGAGTGAAACATCAGAGCCACTCACTCGACTGGGAGAGAAAAGCTGTTTCAGCCCAGAAAGAAACTGATATTTTTTGTTGTTGTTGCTTTTTTTCTTTTAGGTACTCAGTTCTACACAATGGAAGCAATGGTGAGCAAGAAAAACTGCCAGTGCAGAATGACACAGAGTCACAGGAATCCTGCTTCTGACTACACATCATCAGGGCAGAAACTGGAAGGTGTCATTGCTTAGCATCAGCATCCTCACACCCGCAGCGTAAACTCACACAACAGAGACCTGAAACAAAATACTGAGTGGTGGACTGAGCTTAGTTATATGCTCTTCAAATCTTGTGAACAATGTTGCCAAAGGTATTTCATTTATATTCAAGGATGTAATTATTTCTAATGTTTATTGACCAGATCCGTCAACAATTTGCTGATGTTCCCTGTGATCATTATTATTACGGTAATTATCATTATTATTATTATTATTATTATTATTATTATTATTATTATTAAGTATCCTGGGATTTCATAAGCATTATTTGTGATAAATATTTAGGCAGAATTTATAATCAGGAGATCATTTCTACTGGCCAGGACATTGTGTTAAATTGCATTGGTTTTAATCTGAGTCTCACATTGCTGACACATTCATATAATTTTTTCCCCCAGTATCCATAAAAATGTTAACAAGCATAGGTACAACAAAATCTTTCTATCAGGTTTTTGATCACAGGCCTGGTAAAAATAGACTTAACAGTAAACATGCCTTTGGGTGATAGAGTAGGAAGATAAATTCATTTCATTTCATTTTCTGAACCGCTTAGTCCTAATTAGAGTCGCGGGGAGGCTGGCGCCCATCTCATCCGACTCTGGGCGAGGGCACAGTACACCCTGGACAGCTTGCCAGGCCATCGCAGGGCAGAAACACACTGACGGCAACCCAATGGCCCACTCTTTACAAATCACAGCAATGGTTCTTTTACATGCCTCTCACCACATACAGTGAGAGACATGGCCGACCTTTGATAACCCAGTTAGCTGCACTAGGGGGACAGCAGTGACAACTCGGTGATAGTGGGGCTTGAACCCCTGACCTTCAGATCAGTAAGCCAGCACCCTACCACCGGGCCACCACTGCCCTGGAAGATAAGTTATTTTAGTTTTTAAAAGATCAACACTACACAGGCTTCCTCTTGAGAGGCTTGTAATAGATGCGTTAACGAGGTCATTTGTTAGTACAGGAATGGGGCTAATTCTGAGCTTGCTTACATTTGCATTCAGTTATAGTTCAGTCCATCAAATCAGTGCCTGTTTGTTTGTTTGTTTGTTTTTTTCACAGATGAAATAGTTCCACTCAGTAATGTTAGTTTCTCTGAGCATGCTCATCTGCTTATAAGCATGAAGTAAGTTATCTATGTTCATTTGGACCAAGGTTCTGCTTTACGCACTTCAAGAAACAGTTAGTTTATCATTCCCATCCAGTGCATTGTCTGCTTAAATCAAGGATGCCTCTGATATGGCTGCATCCTACATCATCTCCAATTTCCTATAGAACAAAACCATATCCATTTGCTTCAAACATTCATATTGTCCTCAGGAGATGAGTTCTACTCACAAATCTGGCCATGGTTTAAAACGTTCTTTTAACCATTCTGAAATTAGCAGCTGACATACTAAAGATTTTGTCAACCTTCAACTGAGCTTCTTGTTAAACAATAAGATTAGAGATTAAAAAAAAGTCAAAAACAGAAAACATTTCAGTATCCACTGTTCTCAGCAGAGAAAGGCATTTCAGGTGGAAGAATGGACACAGGTCCTTACAGTTTTCATACTGCGGCATAGAATGCAAATGGAAACCCCTTAGAAATAAGCATTAACTCGTGCTTTACTTTTAGTCCTACATAATAACCTCTTCTGCAATTAAAGCACTTCTAGCACTTTTAAAAAGATACTTATTACAGTTTTCATAAATAATGCAGTATTCTGGTTGCTAATATTTTATTAAAGACCAGATTTCTAACAGAAGAATGAGAAGAATTCCTTAAATGTGACAGTTTGGTCAAGTGTTAAGTGTGGTACTGTGTTGTTTTACAGAAAAAGAGCAGAAATCTCATGAACAAACATTAGCATATGCTCTGTACCACTGAACATGCTCTAATGGGGGAAACCCTCTCAGTGTGTTTTCTCCTTTTGCAAACAAAGCTAAGCCTATTCACAGGTGAATAGCAAAAGGTATAATTTTGTGTTTTTAGCAGGTGGTCTTTATATGCTGAAGGTCAGAGCTTGGTCTGTGTGTTTGTTTTCATTTTGCTGTAAATAGGAATATTTATTATTCAAGAAATCTGGTAGTGGTTTGCTTCAACCCTTGCTTCAGTTTGAGGCATTATTCTTGCAGAATAATGTAACAGTCAGTGTCTATGCTGGAGTGCACTGTGTTATACACGACAACATCCTGCTGAGATATTCATTCGAAACATGTACATGGTCACAAACCAGCTTGTACTCATGCTCATGCACTCTGAAAAAATACTGCCAGAACCCTCACTCATTTGCCAAACCGCTTAATCCTACTAGGGTCGCATGAAGGCGGGAGCCAGACCATCAGACTGAATTTCATGTTGACTGTGAGGCTGAGAAGTGAACCGAAAACCAACAAAGTTCCCATGTTGTTTAATGAGAATGTAGTAAACCATTTAATTAGATTTTTTTCCCTTGGGGCATTTGGGTACAGAATATGAAATTTCCCAAGATGTCATAGGAATCCGCTTAGTTTTAAAGTACACACTTCAGTTAATGGTACTCATGATGAGTAGGTGCATCTTCAACCTCAGCTGTGTATTAATAAAAATTATTTCGGGGGATGTTAATTAACAACAAGCAGTCTGGAAAATTATTTTAATGCCTGGTTCCACTCTAATACTTCAGACTTTTTAATTATGTAGCACCCGTTGACCATGAGTCACTGAGCACTCAGCAATTTTAGTAGCAGATGCAATCATGACAAAAAAATCACTTGCATAATTTTACTAGTGTCAGTGTGAAGTTTGCTGATGAGAATGCATTTGACTCTCAGCGTGACAGACACTGACATGAAGAGACACATGCGAAAATGTGTGGAAATCTTTCCCACAATGACTGCCAAATACCTACTGAAAGTCAGCATTGCACAATGTTTTACTGAATTGTGCTTCGTAGTTTTCTGAATTTCTGATCTTATTAACGATAATGTATACCAGCTATTTTAGAGTATGATATAAAAGCTGGAGTAGGCATGAGGAACAAGGATATATCTTCCATGTATCCTTGCACTAAAAAAGACCTATTCTCTGAAATGCTATATTGATCCTTCTCTATCTTACAAATAAACACAGAGAGAAAACTCAAACACCACTGTGTATGAACCCGAAGGCAAAAGATCTGAACATGAATGTGTTGTAAATCTCTTCATAAGTTGTACAAGAACTTTTGTAAACTCAGTATTTATTTTGGTGGATATTAAGATTGATATTTTTCATGTAAGGCTTCTCTTTCAGGGAGCTATATGGATTACTTTTTCTGTTGCTATGTGACAGCTCTAATACATGATGATAATTAAAGATGATGGGATATAATGTAAAAACTGTGTCGTCTGCTTCATCTTATACCGTTTATGTTATTTACTGTTATTACACTTAGTGATGTAGATATCACCACGCAGCAATTTTCAATGTATTCATAGAATATTCATGTCCACTGATCTCTTCACCATTGATCCTTCATGGAATTTTAGCCTTTATTTTTTTATTATTTATTTATTTATTTTGAGACTTGAAGGATGCAAGATGGCTGGGTGGTGAGTGCAGGAAGACCAGAAGACTTCTCCATATGGCTCCACTTTGTGTTTGCAGACATTGACGAACGTGGACAAAACATGCTTCCTAAACATGTGTTAGTCAGACTAAATACAAAGCCACAATCGAATTGAAGTCAAAACAGCAGGCAGCTGAAAAAGCAGGAAGTTTTATCTTTTTTTTTTCTTTTTTGTCAGTTATCTTCATTATTATGGTTTTTCTCATCCATTCTTCTTTCCAATTACTCTCAAGTCACACCGATCTTTTACTCATTACTTCAATCCTGGTAGGTCTAGGTTTCACCTACACCTAAGTGTTACGTTTAAATTTGTTCATTTAGTTTTAACTTTTCTGTGGAGCTAAAGATGAATAACTACACCCACATCTGTCTATGTCAGTGAATCTATTTGTGTTTAGTTCAGTCTGTAACGTTTCAATCATCTTTTTGTTGTTGTTGTTGTTGTTTACAGTATAATGGTGAACAACTTAAGCAAATTTATTAGCCCACTTGTAACAACTCAAAGAAATGTGAATTATTTTTGGTTTTACATAATATCATTTTTCGTTTTGCTGAATCTGGAGCCATTTTAGTGTGTAAAGGGGAAGGGCCCAAGTCTAAGCCGAACACCCATGACCGTCAATCCCTCAGACAGCACTACATGAAGAACCATTTGTCTATAGCCGATATAACCAGCATTACACTATACACTTAACTGTGCAAAAAAGAAGCCTTATACTAACAGTGTCTATAGGCACTGTCGACTTCTATGGGTTTTCAGGCATCTTGGCTAACCAGTGAAACATATTGGAAATGTGTACTGTGGTCAGATAAATTAGTATTCAAATACTGATATATCAGTATCAATATTCAATTATGACGTGCTAAAATACAAGACAGTGATAAAATGCCAATGTTTGCTAGCTTTTTTTATGTAAATTCTCAGATAATGTCAGTGGATGCCTTAGGGCATCAGTTCATAGTGGAGCTCCTAAGCAGTCCCCCAGAAGCATGGAGCATGCCTTTGACAGCTGTTTTTGAAGCTGATTGGTAATTTAATAAATAGCAAGGTTCTTTACCATGTGTCCCGTTCATGGTTAATGCAAAAAAACACCAAGTTCCTTTAAATAACTTAAAAAACAGTTGTCTAAGCTGCACTTTATGTAGTGTAGAGATGTCATATTTTTCTACATTAAAGACTTAAATTTACAGGGTTTTTATTTTGGGCATCAGATTGCAGAGATGCACGCTGAGATTATGGACATTTGAGAAAAAAGGTATTCTGATTGGCTCTCGCTGTGATTAGTCTTCCTGCTCATCATTACTTTGACCCACAACACACACAAACACACCCTCACACATACAATCTTTGCTGGAAAATGGAACATGAACTTGTTTAACAGATAATTAAACAAGACAGCTAATACAAATGAATGTGGAAATCGGCTACTGATGGGTAGAAAACTTAGAACAGAAAACTTAGTCTTAACCTTTCCTTCTTTTGCTTCAGAATGACTTCAGGAAACGGAACGGAGAATAATTTTTTTTATTTTCTCTTTAAAGGCGCCGCACTACTCTTATAACACCAGTCTTGGACACCTATCAAGTAATTTTCTGTTGGTAGCTCCGCCTTTAGGTAGAGCCTAGATCTTTATAATAACAGAGGCTGAGCTGCAGAGGTGCTGTTATCTGAGAAATGTCTGGAGTCCTGATTGCTATTTGGATTTCCTTGCTGAGTTAAGTGCTCATTCATCAGCCTTTCCCTGAAAGCCTCTGGCCTTTTTCTTTTGCTGTGAAAAAGCCACAAACTTAATTCCTCACTGTGAAATGTCAAGTGTTATAATAGGCTTTGTGCATAGTGCAATCACTTCTAATTACGACACTGAGCGAACCCCTTTTAGACACAAGACAATGCACTTTCAGCATCAACTAACCATTCCGCTCATTAAGATCTGTCAGTGTTTCTGGGGGTACTTTAAACACCTTTCTTTTACATGAGGTTTCTCTGTTTAGCAATTAATACAGTCACAAACACACCCCTGAAGGTCCAGAATGGTGCACTTCCACAGGACTAATTGAGCCCCTTAGAACAACAGTGGGCTAAGTCCAAATGTCCAGGAAATGTAGCAATATTATGAAAAACAATGAACAACATTCAGTTACATACTAACAAGTAGATGCAGTGGTGTCCTAGTACTTAAAATAATACATACTTCGAGAGTCCTTTATTAATTGAAGAAATAATTTTTCAGGTATGTTTTTCCTGGGTGGCACCATTTTGGATTTTGGACTTGGCCCACTGTTGCAATAGTAAAGCAGTGAAATAGCTAAGAGCAACAGTGAAGTGCCCCATATATGTTAAACTTGGAACTCTATCTGGATTTAGACCCGTATTCATCTGAACGATTTAACTTTTCTATATTCATTTCTGTACTTACCTCAAAATTGACAAAAATGTCATGTCATTTTCTGAACCGCTTAATCCTAATTAGGGTCGCGGGGAGGCTGGCGCCCATCTCAGACGACTCTGG
>JAQMYF010000024.1:45097517-45113867 GCA_030014195.1 Neosilurus mollespiculum | reverse complement strand
TCTGAACGAAAAGAAACAGACGAGCAGGACGATGTGGAACAGGCCGAGGGCACTGCGGACGATTCTGTCGAGCAGGTTAGTGGGAAGATGAGTAGTATTACTGGATCCAAATCTGGACACACACCTCCCATCATTAAATCATCATTAAACTATTGGTCATATCAATAGACAAAGTGTGCCTGTGTGTACAGGTTAACATATCTCTGATATTTGCCCATATCCACCTCACATATTCAACAACACATTCTTGAGCCTTCCTGATTGTTGTTGATATGGAGTCTGAACTGAAGTAATGTTGTCTCTGTCTGTGTGGTACCTGAAGGAGGAAGAGGTGCCCGAAGAGTCTGATATTCCTGAAGACTTGGATGAGTTTGTCACTCTGGATGAGCTGGCAGAGGATGATGAAGCTGAACAGCATGACTCTGGATCTAGAGGTAGAGCTTCCTCATGTTACCTTTTGTATAGTTTGCCTGACAGAATTTAGTAGCAGAAATACATTTTTCTGGATGATCAAGGCAGAAAGCTTCTCCGCACAGTGCTGTTGATTCTCTGTTGTTTGTTACCTGATTATGTATTATTAGCAAGACAATCTGGGTTAATGAATATGCTAAATGTTAAAAGCTATTTCCAAATCTAAGTGTAAATTTTCCTACCTACTTTTAGGTCGATCCAGGGACAGTGGCGTAAGTATTCACTTTTTAAAAGTAACTTCTAATGTTATTAAGGTTGTGTAGCTTTCCTTTATACTGTTTTAGACTATTGCCTTCGGAGAACAGTGACAATCTGTTGTCACTTATCTTTAACTGAGAAGATCAGCAAAGTTATGTCTGGAGTCCAAATCTCCAAATGTGCTGCTTTAGTTATGCAAAGCTATTGAGTTAGTTACTAAATAAATAAGGGAAGCTGGTAGCTGTTGTTTTAGCATTGTGTGGGGCGGCATATCTAAATTTTCCCACACTGGCCTCAGAAATTATTGTTGCCCAAGTTATACCATTCATATTATATTTTAATGTTATTTTCATGAAATAGCAAATTGAAGCCAGTCTGTTTGCTCAAAATGATTTCAGCTTCCCATTTTTAGCTGTAAAATCTTTTCACCTTTATAGCTTTGTACTGTGCTTCATGGTGCCTTAAAATATATTAAGAAGTATATTAACATGATTTACCAACCAAACACTTTACTTCTGTGGTTAAAATAGGTGATCAGCATGTTCAAAAGGTAGCTTTAAGCTTGCCTTACTTCTTGGCTAAATGTACCATGTGACAATAAAACACCAAAATGTCTCAGATGATCAACTACAATTTGGTTAAGGGGACTTAACTTGTACTTTAACTTTCTTGACATGTTATGGATATCAGTCCAGTTCTAGGTGTTATGTAATCACTGTTATAAATGTTATATTTCCTTTATGTGGCATTTCAAGGTTTCTTACTTCTTCTAAGGTCTGAATTTCCTGAAGAAACTGCTGTAATAAGTCGACATCTTTTACAGGGCATGAGAGTTGTTAATGTTGTTGGATTTAAGCGTGGCTATGGTTATCTGGACGAGATTCTGGCTCTGGCACAGCCTTTTGGGAAAGTTGTACGACACTTGGATCTGCATTCGAGGCCTGAGGTAAGTTTTCTTGCCTTTCTAATTTCCTGCACTAAAAGTTGTTCTTGTTTCAACTCAATTAAATTTTCAATTCAATTTTATTTGTCACATACAAAATCATACACAGTACAGTATGTAGTGAAATGCTTGTTACAACTGTCCTAAAAATTGAAGAATCAATATCAAGTAGACAAAGAACAACAATATAATTATAACTATTTAAGGGACTTATAGTATATATAAAATATCAATATAAAAAAATGTAAAAATATAATAAAAATTAAATATAAAATAAAACAATAATAATGTTTGGTGTATGTAACTGTATACTACATATAACTATATGTAAAGTGCCAAGTGTCTGTAAATGTAAAGTGACAAGTGTAAAGTGTATTTGTTCAGACAGTTGCCGACAAATGCCAGACTGTCCCCCATTCGTTATGTTTTTGATTAGTTGCTCTTTTGTAGCTAAGACAAACTTTTTGTAGTTCAGCAGTTAGTTTTAGAGATTGGAGACTTGCATGTTGGTTAATAGCATATAAAGGTTGATACATGCATCACTGTATACAGAAAAGTAATTATGATGTAAACCACATCATTGTGTAATTTACACTGTGTATTTGTTGTAGCACATGTTTCATATCCAAAGTGTTCCTGATCAGTCACACCTAAACTGAAAACCATCACCCTTGATTTTTCTTTCTCTCAGATCTCGTACGAAATCCTACAGATTTTAGATTTCTTTTATGAATCGCCACTTTAATGCGGTGTTGGGGTTTGCGTATCCCCATGATACTGGGAGCCGTGCTGTTGGGGGCATCAGCCCCTAGTAGAGTCTCTCAAGGCAAATTGGATCATGTTTAGAGTCGCTGATGGATAGAGTTGCTGCTCCTCCGCAGAGAAAGGAGTCAGTTGAGGTGGTTCGGGCATCTGCTTAGAATGCCTTATGGACGCCTCCCTTTCGAGATATTCTGGGCATATTCAACTGGGAGGAGGCCCTGTGGCATACCCAGAACTCACTGGCGAGATTATATATCCCTCAGGATTAGCTGGAGAGTGTCCCCGGGGAGAGGGATGCCTGGGTTTTACTCCTAGACATGTTGCCTCCATGAACCAACCTTGGATAAGCTGAGGAAAATGGATGGGTGGAGATCCCCCATATCTTGTAAGTCACCAGCTTCAACTTTTGGCTCAGCTCTTTATTCTCCATGACAGACCGGTACATTATCCTTATCATTGCAGACGCTGCACCTCTCAATCTCCCAAACCATTCTTCACCCACTCGTAAACAAAATCTTTGCTTCTCCCCTTGAATCAACAAAACCCAGAGTAGCCGAGCCACCTTTTTTTACAACTAGAACCATGGCCTTTCTTGGAGGTGCAGTTCTTATCCCAGTTCACACTCTAACTTGCAAATGTAAATGAGGACTGTAATGCATCTATATTTGCTTATAGGTACATTAGAATATGTTCATTAAGTGTAATTCTTTTTTAAACGTTGCTGCTATTTGAAAACTAATTCATTTTAGAATGATCTTTTTTTTGCTTGCTTTATAATGCGCCACACTTCCCCCATTTAAAAAATTCCTCTCTATACAAATTTCTCACGCTGCATCATTTTTGGAACGTATGTTCGCCTGTGCATAAGCATCTATGAGTACATGATGTAACCTGGATATATAATGAACACTCTGATCTGTGTAGGGCAGCATTATGCTTCCTATTGTTCAGCTTGCTACATTCTGTACATCACTGTGTATAGTATCAGCTAAGTACTGCTCCCTGTACTGAATTGTCTGACTGTTTGTCAGGATCTCTTTGTGGGAGAAAGCAGTTACCTAAGCACAATAGTACTATTACTGCTTGAAGACTTCCTTTGCCACTGGTATTTATTACCAGGAGCCGCCATGGTAGACACCATAACCTTAGAAGCAATGATCTATACTATTTTGCCCCCTTTGCATTGGTTATGCAGAATGTTATTGATTTGGAATCATTGTCTCCAGTGTCTTTTGAATTATATAGTAGAGGTTCTACCGGCAATGGGTGTTGAAGCCCTCCTAAAAAGTCAAGTCAGGTCAGTTTTATTTGTATAGCGCTTTTTACAATTGACAT
The DNA here is from genome assembly GCA_030014195.1 of Neosilurus mollespiculum. Taxonomy (NCBI): domain Eukaryota; kingdom Metazoa; phylum Chordata; class Actinopteri; order Siluriformes; family Plotosidae; genus Neosilurus; species Neosilurus mollespiculum. Next base: position 45,110,158 of record JAQMYF010000024.1, on the reverse strand, counting down.
TGTCACAAAGCAGCTTTACATAGGGAGGAATCTAAAAATTTTTCTCTACAACCCCCTACACATCCCTAATGAGCAAGCCCGTGGCGGCAGTGGCAAGGAAAAACTCCCTCAGTTGTCACGAGGAAGAAACCTTGAGAGGAACCAGGCTCAGGAGGGAACCCATCCTCATTTGGGTGAAGCCATAAAATACAAACCATATAAGAAAATTTCATTACAGTCCAACATGTAGTCCGGTTGGTTATAACACAACTGTAAGTCCTAGATAACTGCAACAAGAGAGTCTATAGAGAGGTTTAGACCGACATGCTCCACTTCAGAGTGTAAAAGTTACACGTCCTCCTGCGCTGTGGCTAAAAAGTGCTGAGGACATATGCAAACTCCAATGTGAAAGGAATAAGTCGAGACACCTTGCTCACAAAAGAAACCTTCAGTGCATGTGGGAGAAGTTCCGTAGTGTGAGAAACACTTTAAAAACTAAAATTAAAGAGGTTAAGCCCTCTTCTTATTCTTATTTCTTATGAAAGCGTTATCCTCAGATAAACCAAAAGAGCTGTGGCAAACCATCCATCATATCCTACATCCCACTCATATAAAAGATGACCCAGATTGACTGAACAAGCACTTCAGCTCTACTTCCAAGCACCTTGTTGGAACCGCACCAATGATGCAGGAAATGTCACATCCATTCAGTCTGCACACAGTTACATATGGAGAGACACTGAAGCAGTTTAGTTCATTGAGAAATTAATGTTTGATGGACCTGGATCAATTGCCAGTAAAGTATGTGAAAATAGTTTCTGAGCAGAGTGCGTCACCCTTGACTCATCATCAATTGCTAAATCTCATGCCAGAAGTTTCCTGACATTTGGATATGAGCTCTTGTCTCGCCAATACCAAAAAGTGGACAACCCAGCGGACCATTTTAGACCCATTGCCATTTTGTCGGCGCTGTCAAAGGATTATGAACAGCTCGTACTCAATCAACTTGTAGAGCCCATCAACAACCATGATCAATGATGGCATCTATGGGTACCACAAAGGTCACTCCATTGCAACAATGCTACTGCAAATATGTGATGATATATTACGTATATCCCATAAATGAAGAAAAGGGAGGTTACTTTGATTGCCTTTGCAGTTTTCTCCAAGGCATATGATACCATAAATTTTTCAGAGGTACACTTACTTGGACTCTCTAATTCATCCTCAATTTGGATATTCAGTTACCTTACTGGTTGAGTACAGTTCGTTCAAATCAATGACAAACAGTCTGCCCCGGTAGATGTTAAGTTCGGTGTTCCTCAAAGGTTTATTCTTGGCCCTGTCTTTATCTTGTATTTGAATGATCTTCAGAACAGGACTGAGTGCTCCTGTTTTCAATATGCAGACGATATGATGTTCTATGATCACAGCATTCCTAAAGATATAAACATTTATGTAAACAGGATGAATACCATCCTGGGTAACTTTGAGAACTGGGGAACCAAATCTAACCTTCTACTAAATAGAAAAAGGACAAAACAGATATAGGTAACAACACAGCAGATGTTGAGAATACATGGACTAGGCAATCTTACTCCGCTTTCTGTTAAAGGTCAAAGAATAGAGCAGGCCACTTGGCTCAATGAAAACATGAAATGGTTAGATCATGTCAAGCATGTGCTTTCCTCTTGTTACGGGGCTTTGCCAACCTTAAACAAAATCTGCAACCTAACCACTCCATATATTAAAAAGCAGCTGGCAGAAAGCTTGGTTCTCTCTAGGTTACAATTCCAACAATATAGTGTGTTACTGCCTCCCTGCATATCTACTGAAGAAAATACAGAGAGTGCAGAATTCCACAGCACGCTTTGTCATTAACCACTATGCCACTGAAGAGGATGTCAAGTTGGGCTGGCTGCCAACTAAAGAAAGGACACAACTCCCATCCTCTTTGAGCAGCTCACCAAGCAATGCACAGACTTCATGGATTGCATACCTGCTGGCCGGTGTTCAAGTTCAAGAAGCTTTATTGTCATTTCAACCACATATAGCTGACACAGTACAGTGAAATGAAACAACATTTCTCCAGGACCAGGTGCTACATAAACATACAAGTGTCAAATTGAAAAAACATACAATAACCCCCCCCCTTCCCTAGCCACATAAAGTGCAAAGTGTGCATCTTTGTGCAAACAGTGCAAGACAGTACAATGCAACAATAGTACTAAAAAGAAAAAGACAACACAAGAATGGGACAATTAGCACCGAAGGAGACAGAGAAAAGGGTTATATGGAATACGAAAATTTGAATAAAGGTGAAATGAAATGATGTACAGAGCAGCATCGGGTGAGGTAGTGCAAATAGAATATACAGATATGAATATAAACATGGCAGCATAATCAAATAATGACAGGACAAAGTTGAGGTAGTGCAATAAATAATGAACAATGTAAGTTGTGTGTGTGTGTGTGTGTGTGTGTGTGTGTGTGTGGTACATAGGGTTTTGTACCATCCAGTTCAGAGAGAACTTTTTGTGTGCTTCAGTCCTGGGTGTTGAGGAACCTGATGGCTTGAGGAAAGAAGCTGTTACACAGTCTGGTTTTGAGGGCCCGAATGCTTCGGTACCTTCTTCCAGATGGCAGGAGGGTGAGGGGTGTGTGGGGTCATCCACAATGCTGTTAGCTTTGCAGATGCAGTGTGCAATGTAAATGTCCATGATAGAGGGAAGAGAGACTCCGATGATCTTTTCAGCTGTCCTCACTATCCGTTTTCCGATCCGAGGCAGTGATGCAGCTGCTCAGGATGCTCTCGATGGTCCCTCTGTAGAACACAGTCAGGATGGGGGAGGGGAGATGGGCTTTCCTCAGCCTCCTCAGGAAGTAGAGGCGCTGCTGGGCTTTCTTGGTGATGTAGCTGGTGTTGAGTGACCAGGAGAGATTCTCTGCCAGATGAACACCGAGGAATTTGGTGCTCTTGACGATCTCCACAGCGGTAGAGACAGGTTATTGGCTCTGCACCAGGCTGTTAGCCGCTGCACCTTCTCTCTCTAAGCTGACTTGTTGTTCTTGCTGATGAGACCCACCACGGTTTTGTCATCGGCGAACTTAATGATGTGGTTGGAGCTGTGCATTGCTGCTCAGTCTTGAGTCAGCAAAGTGAACAGCAGTGGACTGAGCACACAGCCCTGAGGAGCTCCAGTGTTCAGTGGAGCAGCATGTCCCCAAGAGGCTATTGCCTTCTATCTATACAACTTAATGAACCATGTCACTCTATAAGGGGACTTTCCAGGATTCCATATCAAATCGTTTTAATGAACTCCTGGCACAAACGAGAAAATGAATAAGCCACCAGTCGTTTAGTAGTCAGGTCAAAGACATTCTTTGGGCAAGAACACGAGAGCGTAGACAGCTAGTGCCTTGAAACATTAAGATCACATCTATGAGTCATTCTTAACATTTATTTATTATTGTAAATATTCATTATTGTAAATACTATAACATTCACATTGTTCATCTCCTTTTACAGATTTTTTTACGTAGTGTAGTGTTGCATAAAATAGTATAGTTTTCTGTTCCTCATTCTTCTTTGTTAATTGCTTTTTGTTTTGTTCTACTTTCATAGATGTATAGCTGCCTAGTAGATGTGCTGTGAATATTGTTATTATTATTATTATTTTTATTATTCATGTTAGTAATGTTATTAGTAAATTTATACCATTAAAAAAAAATAATAAATTGTGTGAGGGAACAGAAATTTAGCTGGCCGATAAAATGATTGGTACCCTCACTACCAGATGCGGGCTATCCAATCCATGTATACCCAAAGCTATAGTTGTGTTCACGTTCTCAGTACTAGATAGAACCCATTTGTGGTGTGTGTTGGACTCCGCCAGGGCTGCCCCTGGTCACTGATCATTTTTATGGTATTCGTGTACAGGATCTCAAGGCGTAGTCATGGAAAGGAGGGTGTCCAGTTTGGGAACCTCAGGATTGCACCTCTGCTTTTTGCAGATGTAGGTTTTTTGGTTTTTTTGCCTTTTCTAATTTAACCCCTATTTGACCTTTGTTGCCCCCTCCCCAAAAACCTTCAAGCGGCAAGTCCCAGTCAAAAATGTTCAGTATCCAGCAGGGAACCCCAAAACACCTTCTATCCTTTGCTCCCAGGACTTGGTCATGGGACTTACAGGATGCTCTCTACCGTAAGACAAAATCATAAGACTGGTTCACACAGTAGGTTTTGCATTTTATCCAAATGAACGAAAAAATCTACATGGAAAGGGTCAAATAGTTCTTGTTTTTTTTTGGGTGAACACAAGGGATCAGTAAGACATGAATGTAGTTTGTAGGACTCGCTGTTAGTTAGATAAGGTGGATATATAAAGTGTACACACCCTAATAAAATACCAGGTTTTTCTAATGTTTAAAAAAAATTGAAACAATTCAACTGAAAAAAAAATCGTTTTAGGGGAAAAATTAAAATAATGTATTCGCAAGAGTGTGCACACTTTTTAGTTATTGTGGATGTGGTGGCATTCATAATTAACCAATCACATTTAAAGTCATTAAATAGTAATCAGTCCACGCTGGCCTCAATTAAAGTGACTCTAATTAACCCCAAATAAAGTTTAGCTCTTCTAGTAGAGGGCAGCATGGTGGTGTAGTGATTAGCACATCTGCCTCCCAACAAGAAGGTCCTGGGTTCAAGTCCCAGGCTCGGCGAGGGTGTTTCTCTATGCAGTTTGCATGTTCTTCCCTTGCTTGTGTGGGTTTCCCCCAAGTACTTTGGCTTTCTCCCACAGTCCAAAGACATGCACATTAGACTAATTGGCTGTTCCAGATTGCCCCTAGGTGTAAGTGTGATTGGTTGTGTGTGTGTGTGTGAGTTTTTCAGGGTCTTGCCTTCACCCAGAGTCGGCTGAAATAATAGAGGATTAAGAAGTTCATTAAATGAAACAGTGTTCTAGTAGAATTTTCCTGACATTCTATTAGTTGAATCTTACAGAAATAGTCATGGTTCAAAAATTAAGTTGTGATTTTATAAGCCATTGTTACAAAGCATTAATAGGATCTTATTGTTGGAAGGTCAGTCAGGTGGAGGGTATGAAAGAATTTCCAAGGCATTAAATATATCACAGAACACAGTGAAAACAATAAACAAGTGGAGAAAATGTGCCATTATTAAGAACTTGATATCCTTTCAAAAGTTATAAGAAAAGGAAAAAAAAAAGAATGTGAAAACTGATTTATGAAGCTGCCATGAGGCCCATGGTAAAATGAAAGGAACTGCAGGAGTCTCTGGCATGTAGTGGTGGTGTACTAGCTGTGACAACAATCTTGCAATCTCCTCATATTTCTCATATGCCTATTCTTACAAAGAAAAACAGCCAAGCCTGGCTAGATTTAGCAAAAACCTACTTCAGGTCTCCAGAGAGTTCTAAAACCCATTCTAATGCCCTACTTCTGGTGGAATTCTCATCTTAAAAACCTGCTGCTTATGGCCCCATAAGGACCTAAATATTATATGTGTACTCTGTGAAGATGACCTGAGAGACTGTGTAGGAGCGTATGGATGAAGCAGCTCAGAGAGGTAATGCAGGGCGAGACCGTTTAAGGATTTAAAAACAAATAAAAGAAGTTTAAATTGAAGCAATAATCTGTTAATATTTGCACCTGGTAATGTTGCATGCACCATGTTTCACTTTCATACACGACTGGCTCTTTGGTGAACTCTGGGTCCAGCAATTTTCTAGATGACTGGTAAGAACATTGGTGGCATAATTCATCTCAATTATAAGTTTTTCTCCATGTTTCTGCTAATAACAGTTTCCACGTGTTAGGGCCTTGGTAAGCACGTCATGGTGTTCTAGCTGTGTCTTGTACAGTACCTGAATGGTGTATGGTGACCATTGCAAGAAATATGATGTACAGTTGATGCTGAAGCAGACATTGCTAGTTGAGTCCTAATGGCGCTTTTGAGGGAGTCATCAGGAGGCTAACTACAACTTTTGTGCAGCCAGTTGTATTGTGATAGTTTTCCTTGCATGACTGAGCTTACCAAGGTTCACTGAGGGTGTCTGAAATTTCTTACTAATGCTCGCAAATTATTTTCATTTGCTTTTAGGAGATCTTGAAGGTTTCTATAGTTTTTCCAAAAAGATTTTATAAATTGCCTCAAAGCTGCTTTAATACCTGTATTTCCTATATTTAGTTAATCAAGCACTTTTCATTGTGTGTGTGTGTGTGTGTGTGTATGTGTATATGTATGTGTGTATATATATATATATATATATGTAATGTGTGTGTGTACATTTAAAGTAATTCAAAGTGGCTAATAAACAAAAACACTGAAAATAACAATGTTTCAGAAAAACTGATCATCAATATGATCCAATATTACATGAAATAAATAGTACTTGGTTTCTGATTTATCTTCATTTTGTTAAGTATAATCAACACTTCACACTGCTGTATTTTTTAATTTCACTTGCTAAACCATGCCATAAAAGTGTAAAAAAAAATAGCTTTCACTCAATAGCTTTTCCGAAAATTGGTGTTTAGGGTGTTTTTGTTTATTAGACATGTTTTTACCTCAATATACTTGTCGGAATTATTTTTTTGGTTCTCACTGCCTACAATTCAGCCTAGTCTTAAAAACAGAGACTGTCTTGAGTCCCGAACATTAACTGGAAGGTTAATGGACTGTGGAGCTTTGTAAAAGAAAGCTCTGCCCCCTGCAGTAGTCCTCAGTATTCAAGGTATCACTACCTACACCTGACCTCTATACCATTGTGCCACCCTAAATCAATAAATTACTTAAATTATATTTTAAAAATTGTTTAAAAATTTAACAGAAACTCAGTATTTATCCTGTTTTCAGTATTCAGTGTAGGAACAACCAATACTGATCAGAGACAAGTGGTTGCAGTTGGAGGTCTGAAAGCATGAATATACATTGACAAGTGTACCATGCACAAATATGTTCTATTGAATCACTTTCCCCGATAAATAAATAAATAAACAGGTACTAATCCTGTTTCCAGACCCAACACCCCCCCCCACCACCACCACCCCCCCCAAAAAAAAAAAAAATGCAATAAATCCTTGATTTATTTATTCAGAACCTTTACTTAGCTGACAAATATAAGATTTACCTTTACATCTCTTTTACCTTTAGATTTATATTCACAAACAAATTATATTTTGTAACAAAGTTAGAATTTGATCCCTGCAACATACTCAACAAAAGTTAGGACAGAGGCATGTTTCAGGATTTTGCTATGAGCAGTTGGAGGTTTTCTTAACTCTTGCTTAATATAAGACTTGAGCTGCTCAGTAGTCGGTGGCCTTTTCTGCTGTTCATGTACCAAACATTTTTACTAGAAGACAGATCAAGTGGGGGTAGGCTTACCGTAATGGTTAGAGCAGCGCCTTTGGGACCGAAAAGTCACTGGTTCGATTTCTGAAATAGGAAAAATGTGTGGTGGCAGGGGTGAGTGAGCTGCACCTTCCCTTCCTCCACCTTCATGGCTGAAGTGCCCATGAGCAAGGCACTTAACCCTTAACTGCTCTCCGGACACCCCAATGTGTGGCAGCCCACTGCTCTGAGTGTGTGTGTGTGCTCACTGTTTACGTGTGTATGTGCTCACTTTGGATGGGTTAAATGCAGAGGCAATAATTTCTTTTGCGGGATTACTACAGTATATCAAAAATTAAAAAAAAAAAAAAAAAAAAAAAAAATTTCAAATAAATAAATAGAAATCTGGATTGGCAGCAGGCCTGGCACTATCCTGGAAGAATAAGCATGGACATCCCTGAAAGAAATGTTGCCTTCATGGTAACATAAGTCTCTCTTAAATCCCTATATACATGCATATACGCCAATGGTACTTTCATGCATACAAAACACACCCATGCTATTGACACTAATGTACCCCATTCCATCTCAGATACTGGCTTTTGCACCTTTTGCTGACAAAATTCTGGGTGTGTGTTTTCAGTGTTTTCATCGTGGCACAGAAAACTCAATGTCTGTTTTTCAAAAAAAAAATTTAAAATAAAACCTAAATGATTTCAGTCCATTTGAGATGAACTTGGGCTCAGAGAACTTGGTGAATAATATATTTCAGCTTTTAAGAAGTACTCCTGAACCAGTGTGACTATTTTTTTTTTTTGTCACAGTAGTTTCCCAGCCAGTGCCACCTGGGAACTTGAAAGTCACTGTACATCCAACAGTAGTTTTAAACCTTGTCTTATTGCATTGAGCTGTGTTGAGTTTTCACATACTTTTCATAATATTATTTTCTGTATGTTTTTAGACCTAGTGGTTCTGTACTTAACCAATCCAAAGTTAACACACTCATAAACAGTGAGCACACTCACTTGGAGCAGTGAAGTGGAGCTGGGTGTTAGGTGCCTTGCTCAAGGGCACTTCAGTGATGCTCACTTCCCCTGCCCCCACACATTTTCCCTGCTGGGTAAGGAATTGGACCAAAGACCTTTTTGGTCCCAAACGCACTTCTCTATCCATTAGGCCATGGCTGCCCCAATTTTAAGCTGGTAAATGTCACTTTTGAACTAACTAACAATTCTCTTTAATTTTGGCATCTTTTAATATAGAGTATACTGTGAAGCTTGAATTTCTTATTTTTATGTACATATATAGAATTTTGCAGGCACTGTTTTCCAGTGCGACCCCATTATATACCCACATTGTGGGTATACATGTATAATTGTTATCTATATATTGTGAGTAGTAATTTTCACATTGTTTTATAAGTATTTAATATAGTTTCAGTTTTTAGGAATGTCACATTTTAAGCAGTATACAGAGGAAGTGTGGAAAAGGTGTGCAGTGCAGATTTTGCAGAGTTTGCAGATGGTCACAACACAGTTTTCATGAAGTACTCCATACAATAAGCAACTCCAGTGGAAAGAAATTACAGATGTGACTTCATATCACCAAAGATATGGTACCTAGATATACACTAGGGAAAATAAACAGGTTCATTCAGATGATAAATAAATTTGACCGCAGATGTAAGGTACCAAGCAACAGATATTTTACAAAGCTGATTCTGACTGTAGGATTAAACAGTTGAATGAGTGAGGGAGTGAGTGAGTGAGATACATGTCTGTATGTATAGTTTTATAACTCATCAACTTAGAAATGAATGCTTTAACTTCACAATGTATAAATGTGTTATATAAACAGTAAAGATGTGTTCACTATTCTAATAGTTGTGAATGTTTTGTGATTTTATTCTCTTGCTTTAATTTTATTATTTTAAAGTAATATTTTAATCTTTTTATGTTTGTTCTCCTCAGTGGGATCAATATTACAACTGTCCTTTGCAAGCTGGGCTTTAGTGAATCTGTTGTTCAGTCGAAGATGGCTGCCGGCACAAGCACATTCGTGATAGCTTATGCTGTTCACAAACTATTCGCTCCATTCCGGATCAGCATCACTCTTGTATCCGTGCCATTCATAGTAAGGTATCTTCGGAAAACTGGACTCTTCAAATCCTCACCACCCCATCTGTGAACAAGGATGTTTTTTATTGATGGACTGAGTGTTCACTTTATACATATTTCTCTATTTCTCTCTCTTTTTTTCTTTTAATTTATTTTTGACATAGAAATGACAGAATCAGGTGTAAAGCTCCATAGGTGCATTTACATTTAAATTATAGTAATTCCTACTGATTGTAAAATTATGGGTATTATCATTTTATGAATCTAAAATAGTGCTTCTCCATGATTAGCATAGCTTGGCACATATGGCATGACAGGGGCTAGTCCTGTCACAACTACAGTACATTACATGTGTCTTTTCTATCGTAAAACTACTGAGGTTTTAAATTAATGTTTTGAAATAATGATGATTAAATGCATGTGATCCTGTTGAGAGACATGAGAGACAGTCTTGCATTATAGCTGTGCAAAAGTAATACTTTAATATTCAATGAAAATGGAATAGAACAGAAAGCAGACATTCATTATATACCATTCACCCTCCCAAATATCCAAGTAAGTTAATATTGGAATCTTTAGGCAAACTATATTGGGGTTTGGCTTTTTTGTTTTTTAAATCCCACTCCTGCCTGAACCAGAAGGAATTCAGAACAATAGTGTGTTTTTCCACCAGTGGAGACTGTACAAGGAACACTTTTTGGTACAGTACACAGAACAGGACTACATTCTCAGTGGCTAAAGAATACAATACAATGCCACTGTCCAACATATCTGTAATTTTGATTATTTGACCTTGCCCCTCCACTCCCGCAATTCTTTGTAATATTGTCCAAGGAAGTGGCCTAAAATATAAACTCTTGGTACTTTATGCCAACTGAGCAGGATAAAGTAGTTTCTGTACCAATCCTTTCCTTACTCAAGGGTCACTGGGAGGCTGGGCCTGTCTTGGCAGATTCTTAACAATGATGAGGTATACCAAGAACAGCTTACCAGTCCATTGCAGGGCCAACACACACAAAACCATTCACACTCACACCTATGGCCAATTGAGAAAAGCCAATTAGCCTAATGTGCATGTCTTTGGATTGTGGTAGGAAACCCACATAAGCACGGGACAATATTGCCATGTCCAATTAGGACTTTAAACGAAGGGCTTTGCTGTGAGGCAGACATGCTATCCAGTACACCACTGTGCTGCCCATATTAGTGTTGTGTTTCTAGTAAAGTGTTTGGTTCATTTATGTTTTGTATAATAAATGTGTACCTTAAATAAAGCCTGACTTTAAAAACAGCAAAATAAGAATTTGAACAAAAAGTGCACACCACCAAGAGTCATGAGCAATCACTCATGTGAACACTTGTGCAAACAATGTGGGGCAAATTAGACATGAAATTAATCTAGGTTTTTAAAAAAAATGGCAGTGATGGCTTAATAGTCAAGGCTCTGGGTTACTGATCAGAAGGTTGAGGGTTCAAGCCCCAGTACCACCAAACTGCCATTGGTGGGTGGACCCTTAGCAAGGTCTTTTATCCTCAACTGGTCCATTGTATAAATGAGATAAAATGTAAGTTGCTCTAAAGAAGGTTACTGCCAAATGTAAAAATATTTTCATTTTAGTTTTAAAATGAACAATATATTGTGAGTATTGTCTTCGAGGTTGCATTGTTCCCACTGAAAATCATCTAATATCTCGTAAATTTAAAGGCTCAATCTCATTTGGGCGATAATGGCCGACAATGATACATTTTTATGTTGGGAGCGAGCTTGAGGGGTCTGCGACCAATATCCGTCGACCATATCACTGACTGTCAGTGAATGTCAGCAAGGAATCCACCCATTGTGGACAATCATTCCGTATTTTTGAAACCTGTTTCCAAATGTTGGATGATTACACTCGATTATCTATTAATCGGTGACTGTCGCCAACAATTCGCGATTATATTGTGGACAGTCTGAGACCGTTGTGGTCGATTACAGACAGTCACAGACCTAGTTGCCGACCATCAGAGATTTTCATCAGAGTAGAAATGTGTCAGTTTATAAATCCGAAACTGAGTCCACATAAAAAAGACAACAACAAAAAACAACAATCTACAGGATTTTTTCGAGTTTAACTGGTTTTCATGTTAATCACTATTAGTACAAACAGGGATAAGGACATAACCCAGCCAAGATAAGTCGTGACTACACATTAACATTGGTCTAGCTGTGCTTTTGGAAGACAGAGTACGAGTAAAGAGTATGCATCACATTTACCCAGCATAATATAAGCTCAGGTGGTTAGGAGACCTGCTGGTGCAGAGTTGTGCATTTTTAATCCACAGACTCGAGTCTGAAACCCATATATTTTATTTTATTACTTTAACAAATTTTTGAATTTATTTTACAAATGTCATTTATTTGGTTTTTTTTGTATAATTTGTCTTGGTGCAAAACACAGTTACAAAACTGTATTTATTGAATAAATTTAAATAAAGAAATGGTAAAATACAGTTTACAGTTTTCTTCCTCATATCTATTTCTCTTTAATTTAATAGATAAATACCTTGTTTGTTTGTTTTTTTTACTTTCCTACACTTTAAAAGTTTGATTGTTTGAGGTACCTCCAGGTTCCGTCCTTGGACAATTAACTATCGTCACAGATATCGCCAGCTTGGTCCATGACTACATGACTTATTCATCACAGCTTTTCAACACTTCCTATGGAGTGTTTGAGTGGTTAACAGGAAGAATTTTTATGCATTTATGTTCATGTTAAAAAAATTCCATGCTTGGCCTGAATTGTCTTAAACAAGAACAAGAGAATTCTATTAAATGTTTTACGGATTATTCTGGATTCTGATCTTTATTATACCTGTGTGCATTTACATTGAATTAAATAAATCTACACATCCTGTTAAAATGCCATGTTTTCTAATGTAAAATAAGAGAACAAATAATCTCTGAATAATTTCAGAACTGTTTCCCAATTTAATGTGACCCGTAATCTGAAAAAACCTTTTGATTTTATGACAGCATTAAATCTTTTTGGGTTTGGATCTATCAGCATGGCACATCATGACTTGGCAATGCTTGTGATAGCAGCACATGGCACCAGGACACCCTAGGCCGCAGTTCAATGATTGACTTTGTAGTCGTGTCATCGGACTTGCGGCCGCATGTTCTGGACACTCGGGTGAAGAGAGGA
>JAQMYF010000024.1:45062405-45079518 GCA_030014195.1 Neosilurus mollespiculum | reverse complement strand
TAAATCTGAAAATTGGCATGTGCATATGTATTCACCCCCTTTTGCTATGAAGCCCTTCAAAAGTTCTGGTGCAACCAATTACCTTCACAAGTTACATAATTAGTGAAATGAAGTCCACCTGTGTGCAATCTAAGTGTCACATGATATGTCACCTTTTCTGAAAGGTCCCAGAGGCTGCAACACCACTAAGCAAGAGGCATCACACCATGAAGACCAGGAAACTCTCCAAACAAGTCAGGGACAAAGGTGTTGAGAAGTCAGAGATGGGTTAAATAAAAAATATCCAAATCTTTGATGATCCCAGAGAACCATCAAATCCATCATCTTCAAATGGAATGAACATGGTACCACAACAAACCTTGGTACCACCAAAACTCACAGACCGGGCAAGGAGGGCATTAATCGGAGAATCGGCACAGAGACCAAAGGTAACCCAGCAAAGGCTGGTGTATCTGTGCATGGGAGCACAATGAGCCATACACGCCATAGAGCTGGGATACATGGAAGAGTGGCCAGAAAAAAGCCATTACTTAGGGTTAAAAATAAGCAGACATCTTTTGAGTTTGCCAGAAGGCATGTGGGTAACTCCCCAAATGTATGGAGGAAGGTGCTCTGGTCATATGAGACTAAAATAAATTTTTTTGGCCACCAAGGAAAATGCTATGTCTGGTGCAAACCCAACATATTCCATCACCCCAAGAACACCATCCCCACTGTGAAACATGGTGGTGGCAGCATCATGCTGTGGGGATGTTTTTTAGCAGCAGGGACTGGGAAACTGATCCGAGGCGAGGGAAAGACGAATGGTGCTACATGCAGGGATATTCTTGAGTAAAACCTGTTTTAGTCTGCCTGTGATTTAAGACTGGGACGAAGGTTCACCTTCCAGTAGGACAATGACCCAAAGCATTCTGCTAAAGCAACACTCGATTGGTTTAAGGGGAAACATTTAAATGTGTTGGAATGGCCTAGTCAAAGGCCACACCTCAATCCAACTGAGAATCTGTGGTCAGACTTGAAGATTGCTTGAAGCAAGCAGAAACCATCCAACATGAAGGAGCTGGAACAGTTTTGCCGTGAGAAATGGGTAAAAATTCCCAGTGGCAAGATGTGACAAGCTCATAGAGACTTATCCAAAGCGACTTACAGCTGTAACTGCCGCAAACGGTGGCTCTACAATGTACTGACTTTAGGGGGTGAATAGTTATGCACGCTGCAGTTTTCTGTTATTTTGTCCTATTTGTTTTTTGCTTCACAATAAAAAAAAAAAATCTTCAAAGTTGTACGCATGTTCTATAAATGAAATGATGCAAACCTTCAAACAATCCATTTTAATTCCAGGTTGTGAGGCAACAAAAACATGAAAAATGCCAAGGTGGTGGATACTTCTAGGGGTGAATGCTTGTAGATATTGAATAAGTGCTTTTAGATGCTGCTACTTAATTTAAACTTTTTTTCGTATTCTGTTATTCTAGTCACAATACAAAGGTACTAGGTCAAACTGACCACATTTAGTCTTTACCCACTTGCTAAGAGATAATTTCATGATATGAGGGTTTAGGACATGGGCAACTGGTAATACTTTGCTAGCAGGTCTATGTCCCTCCATCTTGCAAAATAATAATTTTTAAAAATGTTTGGCTTTCACATCACATCATATTTGCACTTAACGCATTTTAAAGAGTTTTTTTGCTGAATAATATGAAACAAGCTTTGTGTGCTAACTGTATAACTTCACACAAATGTTTACTTCCACTCAGGAGCAACAAGCGACTATGCAAAGTCAGTGAATGCCAGCGATATGAGCAATAAGAGGCAAAATGGGCAGACACAGAGTTCAACTGGGATGAACTTTCACGCAACATGATTCAAGCATTAACCAATCAGAGCTTAAAGATTCTGTTGACTCACATATGTCTTCAAACATTGAGCTCCCCTAAACATTTTTTCATAGGTAATTACCAAACATGACTTTAATTTTTACACCTACGTCAACATAGTAGATCAGCTCATTATTGACTTGTGTAAATATCCTGTGCTTTACGACTACGCACAGAAATTTTACAAGGATGATAACCGGAAACATAATTCTCCCGTCCACATTTCTGAAACAGTTTGCATTTCCTGTAAGTGTATATTTATATACGTTTATCTCCGTAAACATATATAAGGCTCTATTCTATACTTGCAGTGTGATGATAATAATAATGATAATAATAATTGATGGTGGGACAGTGGTGCCCCAGTGGTAGGATGGTGGATTACTGATCCCAAGGTCGGGGGTTCAAGCCCCACTGTCACCGGGTTGTCACTGCTGTCCCCCCAGTGCCCCTAACTGGGTTATCAAATGCCAGCCATGTCTCTCACTGTCTGTGGAGAGAGGCATGTAAAAAAACCATTGCTGATTTTTTTTGCCGTCAGCGTGTTTCTGCCCTCTGTTGGCCTGGCGAGCTGTCCAGGGTGTACTCTGCCTTCACCCAGAGACGGCTGAGATGGGTGCCAGCCTCCCCACGACCATAATTGGGATTAAGCGGTTCAGAAAATGAATGGATGAATGAATGAATAATTGATGGAATATAAATATAAAAGATGAAATTATAATAATTTATTCAGATAATACGAGCTAACATAAACTAAGCTAAAATAATCATAATAAAGGCCATCACGGATTTACTGTAGGAAACTAGCTCGATGCTGATCACATTTTCACAATTTTAATTTTTTTAACCAGGAAACATGTGAGAGGGTTACCTAGGCAACAAGAGTTAATGATCCCCTTCAGCTGCAAACCGGTTCCCTTGGTTTGCTTGTCGCTTAGTGGCGACACGTGTCTCCAGTTGTTTCCTGTGTGGAGGCTGAATTTAAACTCATATTCAGCTAAAAAGATTTATAAAACACCTTATCTCAGGCTTAATGATGAAGGTCATTCAGTTAACAGTTTCGGTTGGTGTCATGGTGGTAATAGTGCTGATCATGATGATGATTGAGAGTACTGTTTGAGTACAAGACTCCAATATATGAGTAGCGTGAAGAGTGCAGCTGATACTTTAATCACAGCTTTCATGCATGTTGGTGTGCTGTCCACTAGTCTTTCGCATTGCTCTTGGATAACTTTATGCACCTCCTGGTGCAAAAATTCAGTTAGCTCAGCTTTGATCGTCATTCGATGAGAATGCATGGCTTCCTTTTTTTTGGTTTTGAAAGTGGAGCTATCAGTGGGACATGCTCAGGTGACTGAAAAAGAGGCTAAAGGAAATAACTTACTTACTTACTTACTTATTTATTATTATTATTTTTTTAATTTGTTTATTTGTTTATAATTTTTTTTTTTTTTTTTACAAAACTTAACTTAGCAGGCTTTGCAAGTGGACTCCTCACTTAACACCCAATATAAGACACAAATACCGAAGAAATAGAGCAGCAATACCTCAATAAAGCAAACACACAAAAGGACAACTAGGATGCAAAGTCACATGAATTTACCTATATGAGAAAACTGTTAACTAAAAAACACAAAATTAGGACTCACCGGATACTTCACTACTTCACAAATCAACACACCTTCTCTCTCTCTCTCTCTCTCTCTCTCTCTCTCTCTCTCTCTCTCTCTCTCTCTCTCTCTCTCCTTTTTTAGCCTGCTCTTTCTCCAGGTTTGGTATCGTAGGGGAAGATAGTGTTACTCCTCTGACTTTTATACCCTCTACTAAAGCTCCCCCAACATTCAGCTGCCCCTGAACTCAACACTTTACTGCCCTAAATATTAACAACCTTACTGACTTAACACTTTCATCTCAAATTACTATAAATACCATAAAGATTTGCACCTCTCTCTCTCGTTCTCTCTCACTCCCTCACACACCCACACCCACACACACACCCACCCCAATATCTGGGTGGTCTCCTCATACAGTTTGCTTTCAGGGAAAATCAACCAATCTATTCCTCTGGTAGATTCATAACATTCACACATTATAGCTTTCGAATTAGTGGATATTTAAAGATGTGCTTTTCTTGTGATGCATTTTACAACCAGGGGGAAAACATGAGTAGTGATTAGCACGTCCACCTCACAGCAAGAAGATCATGGCTTTGAATCCCTGGCTCTCAGAAAATGTTTCTGTGTGGAGTTTGCATGTTCTCCCCATGCTTGCATGGGTTTCCTCCAGGTACTCCGGTTTCCTCCCACAGTCCAAAGACATGCAAATTAGACTAATTCACTGTTTCAAATTGCCCCTAGATGTAATTGTGAGTGGTTGTACGTGTTGCCTCTGCAGTGGATTGATGAGCTGCTCAGGGTGTGTGTGTGTGAGAGAGAGAGAGAGAGAGAGAGAGAGAGAGAGAGAGAGAGAGAGAGAGAGAGAGAACTGTAATCTGTCAGGAATTTTGGGAACTGAAGGAGACGGGGGATGAGTCCTCAGGAGGGTACTCTACATATTTTGATCACACAGAGTTGGCTGGCAGAATACCTTTTTCCCCTAAGGGCATCATTTAATCTTCCACTCTTAGACAGTATACTCCTATGTAGTCGTTGTTGCAATTCACACTCTTGTACAGTAGGTGGCAGTATGCAACTTTCAGACAAAACCCGAGAGAAGAAGAAGAAGAAGAAGTTGGAGTTGCTCTTTATTTCCGGGTTTCCACTGCAGGAGGAATTCAATAACAGGTATGGTGCATTTGTTTTTATTTTCTTTTGTCTGTATATTGTAATCTCTTACAAGGCTGCAGATTATAAAATTGAGAGCTTTTGTTTAGAAGAGGGGAAAGGAGCTGGTTAGCTGGTTATGTGGTACATTGAAGGGAGCTGATGTGCAAAGCTTGTATAGAGAAAATGTCGATTTTATCCCTTAAATGAATAGTTTATACATGTTTGTTTATTTGTAGGGAAATTATAAGTTGAAATAAATTATAAGCCCTTGAGATCATTACTGTAATTTAATATAAATCATTATTCTGTGTTCAGTTGCTGGTTATAACTATTTTGTGTTTACCTTTCTCAGTAAATCATGGAGCTGATCTTTGCAATTTCTCCACATAAAAGACTAAATTGGGTTTAAAAGAAAAAAGAAATTGTTTAAAAGTATTGCAAATGCAAACAAATTACACAAATACAAATAAATGTGCACACACATACTGATCAGCCATAACATTACCACCACCTAATTGGTCTGCAGTTAGGCGGCTTCATACACAGCAAGCTGCAATGCACTGTGTGTTCTGACTGCTTTCTATCATAACCAGCATTAACATCTTCAGCAGATCAGGGATCAGACCCGACGCACTAGCCTTTGTTCCTCACGCCCTTCACTGAGCCTTGGCCAACCATGACACTCTTGCCAGTTTACTGTATACCAGGAACACTCCATAGGATCCCCCTTTTTTTTGGAGATGAGTAGCCCCAATCATTTAGCCATGACAATGTAACCCTTGTTAAAGTCACACAGATCCTTACATTTGCTCATTTTTTCAGCTTCCAGCACATCAACTTTCGAGAAATGACCATTCACTTTCTGCCAAATCCATGCCACTCCTTGATAGCTGGCACTGTAACGAGATAATTAGCCATTATTTGCCAAAGGTGAGGGGAATGTTTTAGAAAAGTCCCAGAGACAGAATGTCGAGAGGACTATTCAGGGACATTCACAGAGCCTTTGATTAGTATGTACTGTAATTGTTTATACAGCACGAGAAGATAAGAAAAGCAAACTAAAACAAAATACTTAATGGTTATTTTTACATTTTTAAAGCATGACACTCACATCACATTACCTGCCTGCTCCATCACTCTGCTACATTATGGCATCTATTGACACTCAAAGTTTGAAAAGTTTTCTTTTCAACCTTTTAAACGTGAAGAAGTGACTGGGGAAGGGGCCGTCATAAGTGATGTATGGTGAGCCTCTATTCTCAGCTAACCACTAATGCTAGCTGGCTGGCTGTTCTGTTCATTCTTGACTTATTCCACAATAAAGCAAAAAAATTTGGATTGAAGGTATATGATGGTGGGTTTTGCTTTTTTGTTTGTTTATTTAAGAATGTCTGCTCCCTGCCTGTTTCTGTTAAGTATTTGATTTTATGAACATATATATATTTTTTAATTTGTGAGTATTGTATTAAAATAATAAAAATGCTTGATTTCTTACAATCTGGTGCTTGGCTCCATGCTGGCTATCCAGTCATATATGATTCAAGCTCATGGAGTAACTGCCATTTATCCTTAAATAGTGAACCAATCAAACTGTGATATTCCTGTGGAGTATATACTAATCAGTGCTATTCAATTCAGTGGTCCTAATGTTATGGCTGATCATGATGACGTGTCACTTTTAAGTGCTTTTGAGTAATAAAAGCCTACAAAAGCCTCATCATTATTATTTGCATTTGAGAATGTGAACAAGTTTCAGCTTTGTTACCACCTATCACTGCCGTTGATACTTTTCAGAAAAAACTTTAAATTAGATTAGATGAGAGATTAGATATTTTAGGATCACAGAGCAAACTGTAATGTTACAGTGTTGAAAATGTACACTGATACTGTGCCAACACTCACACACACCTGCAATATAGATCGCTTGGTAAGTGTATAATTACTTGAAGGGGAATAAAAGGAAAGCCTTTCAAACTCTCTTGTTACACTGAAAATATGTATATTTTCATTATCAGCTGGTTTGTACTTACATCTTCAAAGTTGCTGTCTGCTAAAATGCGTTCGATAATTTGCATTAGCCTGTTTTTAAAGGCCGCTGTTTGTAGTTCATTTCACTCTTGAAAAAGTGTGAAATCACAAAAAATTTGGCATCGACATGCCAGTTCCAATAAGGCAAGATGCCAGCAATGAGAACAGTATACGGGTATTAAACTAACAAATCAGATATAAACTAGTGAACTTCTAAATAAAATGAGACTAGGCACATCTGCACATAATAGTACATTACATTTACGTTCATTAGGCATCTGTTCATATACATGAAGGCAAGATACATCTACCGGTACATGTAGTGTATGTTCATTTCGTGATTTGTGGGTTCATCCGGTGTTCCTTTGTCAGACTTCTTCCACATCAAAAAGTCGATATAGAAAGCTTTAAGGACTCCAACCCCCCGAAGATTAATAAGAATAGCACATCTTGATAGGCATGAACATGTACTATGTATGCAAGCTTTTATTCAATTTGGGTTTAATTCCACTTTAATGCCAGCCAGCTGTTAATGGAACTGTGTTATACTCTTCTAGCTCGTTCATCAGTGATGAAGGGCTGCCGAATGAGCATTGCTGACTGGAGATGGGTGCCACTTCTAGAATAGTAGTGTATAAAGCCACCTCGGTAGACAAATGTCTCATAGTAGTAGAAGTGTAGATAGTAGCACAGGTAACACTGTGCTGTTATATATTTAAACTGTATTTAACTTGTATTTCATATCACAGGTTTATATTAATGTACTCCTGTAATGTACAGCATGTTGCTAAGGGATATGGCGGTTTGTTTGTATAGCTTATTTACTATTTGTGGATATAAATCATACCATTTAGATTTCATCTGACAATGGTGGGACTTGCTACTGTCTTATCACTACATATAGGAAGCACCTGACATAGATCTGTCCAGTGTATTTGCTACCCGGCTAGAGGGTCTCAGATGTTAGTATGGCCTTGTATAACAATAGCTGTTATGCTGCTTCTATTCTTACTTTAGCTGTTGTATGTTTTTATTTCCAAAGGAGAATATGTTCCAGTTTCAGTGGTGGTGTTTGGGTGACGGCAGGAAGTCTGCGACATAGTTTTTATTGTGTGAACTCCCTTAATCATAAAACAGACCAGTGAATAGAAGACCTTGGTTTGCTTATCTTTACTAAAAACTTGCCTTGAAAATTTCTTCCAGAACAGGGGACAGCATCTCACTAAACTCACAATTATCAGCACACCCATTAAAGAACTCGCATGTGATGGTGTGTCAGAAATGATTGCATAATGCACCAGCGTTAAAGATTTTGTCTCCGTGATTCCTGGAGGTAAGTCCGAGTTTGTTGACTCGTTACTGGGCTACGAGAAGGACCTTGAGTGCATGATTTTCTTCTCATCTACAAACTTTATCAACAGGTGAATGATAGTCTGCAATTTAACCAACTTCAACTCCACTTCACTGAAAATCTGCACTTGCTGATCATTGTTTTGTCATCTGGAAATCTCCAGCCCTGCAACATGTCTCAAAAATACCCCTGCACAAACTCAGCAGATGACTTTTTATCACATCAATACATGTACGAAGATTCGTACCAGAGACATTCCAATACTTACCAGTCAAGTCTTAGATCCCTGTCTCCGGAGCCAAACTCCTCGATATTATCTTCTAGTAGAAATGTAGATTCACGTGTCCACGTACCTGGGATGGCTTTGTCATTTCTTCAAAGCTGTGGATTGGAATCAAGTGACATTGCACATCTGGCAGAACTTCCTGCGCATCTCTTCACAGTGGAAACACTTTCCCAACATCTCCTACAAATCAAAGAACGTAAGTTGTCAAGCTCTTCATCATCTAGGCCCAGCACCAGTCAGCCTCTTGATGATGCTTCAGTTCATACCTGGGAGAGAAGCAGCCACACTGACCCTGTCGAGTATCCGATTAAAAGGCCTGCACAACCAGTGCATCCTCTTTCTTCTAAACAAGATCAAACATGGCAAGACCACTGGGGGCATCCACAACGAATGAGTTCTTCCACCCACAGTTCCACCAGCAAAAGCAGCGCTGTTCCACACTACAGGATTCCCAAGGATACTGGCCCATATTACAATACCCCCAAATCACCAGAGGCCTCGTCACGCTCTTTGGCTAATATCAAACCGAGGCCTCTGCTTTCTCTGAAATTAGAGCCACCTGTTATCGCACCTACTAAGAAGGAGGCCTTAGACTTCAATTGCAAAGCTCCTCCGGCTTTTCCTCATGTCTGTTGTCTCTGTGACATTTCTGTCTATTCTTCAAAGGTAGGTAGTTTCTTGAGTTTTCATACAGCTATCATTAGCACCTTGTCAACAAACCATCTAAAGATGTAAATTAATCATCTCTGGACACTCCGGTAAGTTAACTGGGAAATGATGTCATGGTACCTGTACTGCAGCCCATAAGAGTTGTGTTTTATTTAATTAAAATTTTTGTTTAAAACCATTTGCAGTTTAAATTAGTTTTATTTTTAGTATGGATTTATTAATTTCTTGTAGTTTTAAATTAATTTTGATAATTACTCTATATTTATCTACGTGTGTGTGTATAACCGACAGTTTCACCTGAAGCTTTTTCAGTCGCTTGAGGTTTTGTATTGAGTAGGTGTGGAACATCCACTAAACTTTTTTGTAATATTTTATTTTTTTTATTTTTATTATTTTTATAACTAACCTCTCAAAATACAATATATTTTTAAAAAGTAAAGTTTGTATTGTATTTAATTTATCTTTAGGAGATATGAAATTGCTCAGCTTTGTATATTAAGTTAAAGAACCTTGTGTGACATGATTTAAAAAACTCTCTATTGGTGCAGCTAGTTATCTGGAACATATTGTAAGACATTTATTATACTGTATTTGTTTAATGTAATTCTATGCAATGTCGGTGCATTTTTTCCCCCCCTCTGCTTTTTTTAGGACTGGTTTTCTCATGTTCGTGGTAGTGAGCATGTTAGAAGTCAGCGTGAGCTCATGAGAAAGTAAGTGTATGCCATGAAAGCTGTGTGGACGATGTGTACTTATTGCATTGTATTGTTATGTTGTATAGTATTAAGATAAGAGCTTGTCAGCCAGAGTCTACACTGTTCATAAATGTATTGTGATATTTCCCTTTCTGTAGGTACCCTAAGTGGGATCAGACTGTCGAATCTGCGAGAAGGTGAATAATCCTTGTGAAAGGAATTCTAGTTATATATTACTAATTTGAACAGGACAGGTTTCACTATTTACAATAAAGTCACACTGACTTAAAATGATTTGTACTTGGGACAAGTTTTAGATGTGATTAGGATTTAGACAATCTTCTGGCTTTTTGTCAGATTATCAGACAGACATAACACATTTTATTTATTTATTTATTTCTCTATAGATACCCAAAGCGGGATCAGATTACCGAAGCTGCAAGAAGGTGAATTACCCTTGTGAAAAGAATTGTAATGATATTCTAGTTGTATTTCATTGCTTTGAACGGGACAGGTTTCACAATGAGGTGAGATTTTATTTTTGACAAATTGTGATCATGAGTTAATGTAGGCACCCTAATTAAATGAATGAATTAATGAATCTAGGCTTCTGCCTTTTTGGTTGGCAGATTGTCAGACAGAGGTTTTTTTTTTTTTTTTTTTAAACTGTAGATATCCAAAGCAGGATCAGATTGTTGAGCCTAGAAGAAGGTAAATAAATCTTGTATAAAGGACTTTAATTATATTTTAATTGTATTTTACTGATTTGAACAAGACAGTTTTCACTATTAACATTAAAATTGCAATGATTTTAAGCTATGAGTATTTGGAGGCTAATATTTGAGTCTTTCTGTGTTTTCCCCTTCACTCCTTCTGTATGTATATATTGTATATTTCTCTGCTTTTGTTTTTCAAATGTCATACTGTTTCAGAAAGAGAGATGCAAATCTCTGTTATGTTCTTGTAATTTCAGGAATGAAGGATCCAAAGGTAAATTTTCAAAGTCTTGTTTTAAAAAAAAAAAAAAAGAAGAAACAAACATCACATAGTCTCACGTCGTGATGGTGCTGTATGAAGTTGTACAATAGTTTATGAATAATAATAATAATAATAATATTAACCAATTTCATAGTAAGGATTGTGTAATAAGTGAGGGATGATGTATACTTAGCAACAGTGTATCAGACCGATATAACAAACCATAATTGATAAAACAGAATTAAGTATTCAATTAAGCCACAATAATAATACTCCATTAAAAATAAATCATGTGTAGATATCATATCCAGGAATGCCCATTATTGTGTTTCTTAATGTTTGAATTTATTTCCATGTCCTCTAAGTGCACAAGGTGCCAACCAGGAGGGAGGCTTCAGACTTCACTGGCACCGTTCCCCCTGTTTTTCCTTACCTATGTGTTCTCTGCAACATCACTGTCTTTTCTGAAAAGGTATGTAGTCTCCAAAGAGGCAGCATGACTGTTTTCTCATATACCCGGAGAGCCAGCTAAGATGTCGAAATTAACAAAGATTTAATAGTTTAATTGCAAATATGATAAAATATACTTAATAAAAGCTATTTTGCAGTCTCTGATACTACCTGATAATATCAGTCCAAGTCTGAGGAACTAGATTATGTTACAGTATACATGCTGGATATGAGACTCATGTGACCTCTGTTAAAAAACTGTAATCCTGTGATGTAACTTTTTTTCTTTTTTTGATAGGACTGGTCTGCACATGTTACAGGTGGTCAGCATGCCAAGAGCCAGCTTGACCTTATGGGCAAGTAAGTCAAACATTCAATCAGCAGCTCTGTTATTGAATGTGCTGATATGATATAATAGTATTTTTCCTTTTGCATGTTAGATTAGAAAATATACTTTTTCTACTGAGTTGGTCGCTATAAACATGGTGTGTATAATGTGCATTGTAATATTTAGAGATGACCAGATACAAAAGACTCAGTTTTCTGGCCTTAAACATGGACCTGATTAATGACTGCGTTATAGGGAATCCACTTGTAATGGCTTGTAGAAATCACCAGAAAAGTAACCAGCCCTGGTTTTACACCTTTACAATCTGATTATGAGAATGAAACTTGGCCTATCTTAAACTGAAGGACTGAATCTCCTGATCTGTGTGATTCATACACCATCAAAACTCTCTCCATAATCAGTTTATCAAGTCCTTGATTTATTTCATGATGTCATGAAATTAATAACCTGGTATAAGGTAATGTTACTGTTAAAAGTAAACTTAAAATTTGATTAGTGTATTGCGGTGTGTGTGTGTGTGTGTATGCGTTTGTGTGCCTAAATGTTTGTATGTTTGGATTCTTCAAGATTCTCTTCAGTTTTTGTTGTAGCCAATTATCACCGACCACACAGAGCTTACCTATCACACGACAAACACTAAGTGCAGTGCTTGAAGTGTAGACTTTTAGCTCTAATTTATGGGGTATAACAAATAATCACTTTACAGTTTGGAAATTGCAGAATTTTTTTTCACAGACGAGAAGAAGTAAATCAGATAAACTCTTTGATTCGACCCACCTGAATCCGCAATAATTTTTATGAAACTGTTCTAAACCAGCCCAACACGTCAGTTATCGGTTAATTAGTACAATAAATTTGTAGCTGTTATATATATCAAGAGAGCAAAACAAGAACAATTGGATTGTCCAGTGTATGTAATTAAAATACTTCATATGTTTATAGTGTACTTTGTATTTGAAAATTATTATATAGGTGAAACTTGAAAAATTAGAATATTGTGCAAAAGTTCATTTATTTCATTAATACAACTTAAAAAGTAAAACTAATATATTATTTAGACTTATTACATGCAAAGTGAAATATTTCAAGCCTTTATTTGTTATAATTTTGATGATCATGGCTTACAGCTTATGAAAACCCCAAATCCAAAATCTCAGAAAATTAGAATATTACATGAAATCAATACAGAATGAATTTTAAATGCAGAAATGTCAGCCCTCTGAAAAGTATAATCATGCATATGTACTTAGTACTTGGTTTGGGCCCCTTTTGCATGAATTACTGCCTCAATGCGGCGTGGCATGTATGCTATCAGCCTGTGGCACTGCTGAGGTGTTATGGAAGACCAGGATGCTTCAATAGCGGCCTTCAGCTCTTCTTCATTGTTCGGTCTCATGTCTCTCATCTTTCTCTTGGCAATGCCCCATAGATTTTCTATGGGGTTCAGGAGGGATGTCTGTGGGATTACTGTGCTGGATTGGCCAGCAAACTCTCCAATCCAGCACTCACTGAACCAGGTTTTGGTACTTTTGGCAGTGTGGGCAGGTACCAAGTCCTGCTGGAAAATGAAGCCAGCATCTCCATAAAGCTTGTCTACTGAAGGAAGCATGAAGTTCACTAAAATGTCCTGGTAGATGGCTGAGTTGACTCTGGACTTGATAAAGCACAGTGGACCAACAGCAGCAGATGACATGGCTCCCCAAATCAACACAGACTGTGGAAACTTCACACTGGACTGCAAGTATAATCGGATTGTGTGCCTCTCCATTCTTCCTCCAGACTCTGGGACCTTGGTTTCCAAATGAGATGCAAAATTTGCTCTCATCAGAAAAGAGGACTTTGGACCACTGAGCAACAGACCAGTTATTTTTTTTCTTTATCCCAGGTAAGACGCTTCTGACGTTGTTTGTCTTCAGGAGCAGCTTGACAAGAGGAACAGGACATTTGAAGCCCATGTCCAAAAGCTTCCCCACACTTTTGAATGGCCTTTTCCTGACAATCCTCTCCAGGCAGCAGTCATCCCTGCTGCTTGTGCACCAAGTTTTTCATCCACACTTTTCCCTTCCACTTAACTTTCTATCAATGTGCTTTGATACGGCACTTTGGGAACATCCAACTTCTTTTGCAATTACCTTTTGAGGCTTTCTCTCCTTGTGGAGGGGGTCAATGATGGTTTTCTGCCCAACTGTCAGGTCAGCAGCCTTCCCCATGATTGTGAATTCTACTGAACCAGACTTAGAGACCATTTAAAGGCTCAGGGACCCTTTGCAGGTGTTTTAGATTAATTAGCTGATTAGAGTGTGACACTTTGAGCCTACAATATTGAACCTTTTCACAATATTCTAATTTTCATAGATTTTGGACTTGGGATTTTCATAAGCTGTAAGCCATAATCATCAAAATTATAACAAATAAAGACAAAATATATATATTTCACTTTGCAGGTAATGAGTCTATATAATATATTAGTTTCACCTTTTAAGCTGAATTACTGAAATAAATGAACTTTTGCACGATATTCTAATTTTTCGAGTTTCAACTGTATTTCTGTAGGTACCCAGAGTGGGATGGGACCACTGAATCTTCTAGAAGGTAAACAAATCTGTGTAACAAATGCATTTATTTACCCAAGTTTTAACATGCAATTCTTTCATTAAAACAAATCGTTTGTAATTTTATTAGAAATGATGACACTTCTACTGACACAAGAGGTAAGTCCTCATCTTTCTTGAGCTTGTTAAAAATGTAATTTCTCATAATAATCATAGTAATAATAGTAATTGTGGTATATCTTGTTCTAGATGGAACCTCAAAAGAAAGTACTGCAGACATGAAAATGTCACAGGTGGAAGATGAAGTAGGTTATAAGTGACCAGTTACTTTATATTTTAATTCTGTAATTAATGAGTCATTTTTTGTTATGTAGCCGAGTTCTCGAGTTGTGAGCTTCACACCATTACCTGATGGAGATGGTGTCTCGTCAGAGTTGACTGCCATTGCTAAACGTTTTGGATCTGTCAAAAAATCATTGTGTCTGCCAAGTAAGGTACGAAGTTCATTGCACATGTGGATGTTAAATATTTGTTGCTTTGGAAATTTTTACTTTTACTTGGAAATATGAACAAAATTACCATAGCTTTAGCATTTACTTTTAAATGATTATGGAATTGTATAATGTATTCCTATTCATTTCAATGTGCAAATCGTTAAAATAGCATATTACTATATCATCCAAACTTCTGACAAAGGAAATTTCAAAGGGGTATTTGGGATTGGGGCAAATAATTCATAACAGTAATATTGAAACAATCTGTAAAATGTTTCTTATTTTCAAAGTTCCTTGTACTTTCTAATACGTCACTTCATCTCTTCCACAGGGTTATATAGAAATGAGTTGTTCAGCAGAGGCTAAGAAACTGGTCGAACACTACTCGGCCAATCAACTAAAATTAAAAGGCAAAATAATACAAGTCACCTTCTCTTGTGAATATAACTCGTTACGGTATGTAGCTTTCATGCTTTATAGAAATATAAGAAGTCTTCATGTATTTTGTTGCCTTGATAATTTCGTATCCTTTCCTTGTTTATGGCCACAGGGAGGCTGAAGTTAATGATGACACACAATCCTGGAGCACTCACAACCAGAAAAGATCTAACCCAGGCAGGCATAGCATTCCGAGGGACTCTTCTAGTCCCAGTAGAAGACGGTCATCAGAGAGAAGTCACCATGTAAAAGAGCGAGAAGATTCTGGAAACTCCAAGGAGCGCTCTAGTACGTCTTTAAATTCATGCCATTCCTCAAGCTCTGCTGTCAAAGATGAAGCTAGAAAAGAAAAGGGTAGTAGAAGTAATAACTATAATAAGAGCATGAACCCAGAACATAACCTTGAAAGGCTCGAAGTAAATTCAGATGACGGTGAAGAATTGGTGCATGATATCGATGATAATGAGTGCAATAATGAATGTACAAAAATTGACCCAGAGCAACAAGTAAAGACTGGAGAAGAAAATGCGGACACCTCAGAAGCAGTAAACAGTCTGAAGGAGGACCAAACGTTTGAAGAATATGAAGACCATGAAATGAAGGAGGTACTATTATTGTAATCTTGACGTAAACCACACAGTCACTGATAAGTCTTGTTGCGCATGTGGACATTCATGTATAAAAGCCCACATCTCACCAACCTATTAACCGATTATCATCAACTATGACTTAAAATAACCCTCTGATGGTACTCAATAATATGTGCTTGCAGCAGTATCGGAGAGAAGTTTCTTCAAATCTCAAATTTCTTAAATATCAACATTCCCGTTTTTGCCTGGACAAAGGTTTTGTCGCAAAGACTTAATTTCACTTTCAAGAATATATTTATTACAGAAAAATAATCAAATGGCCTTGTTTATAACTAAATATCTAATATTGTAGCAGATATAACATCATATTGAAAAATAAAAGCATCACCCAAGGTTGTGGTGCCTCTGCAAACATGGCCATGATCATACCAGACTCGCAGGTGCTTGTCATGATTAATAATTATCATATTAAAAAAATCAGACACCTTCAAGATATTCAAATTACAACTAATAAAAATTTGTAAGTGCTACTAAAAATTATTGAGGCCCAAGACACTTGTAATCCATTTTTAATACACATGTAAGCTATTTTAGATGGCAGCTCGAACATCAAATGGTCAGAAAACAGTCTGTTATCAGTCCTATGGTGAGAAATCTGAGCCATTATGTTTCACACATAACGGGAAGCAGTAATCTGTTGATGTTTGCGTCTGAAATGTTCCACCCATCTTACATCGCTTTGTGATACCTCTGTACTGGAGGTGACCCTAAACCATGATGTTTCACTTTCATACTTGACTGGCTCTTTGGTGAACTCTGGGTCCAGCAATTTTCTAGATGGTCAGTAACAACATTGGTAGCATAGCGATATGATATTGAATTAATAATTCATCTCAAATATAATTTTTATCCATGTTTCTGCTAATAACAGTTTCCACGTGTTCGGGCCTTGGGAAGCACGTCATGGTGTTCTAGCTGTGTCTTGTACAGAATGTGTATGGTGACCATTGCAAAAAATATGATTTACAGTTGATGCTGAAGCCGACATTGCTAGCTATGAGTCCTAATGGAGCTTTTGAAAGAGTCATCAGGAGGCGAACTATAACTTTTGTGCAGCCAGTTGTTTTGCGGATAGTTTTGCTTGCATGACCGAGTTTACCTATGTGTACCAAGGGTGTCTGAAATTTCTTACTATTGCTTGCAAAGTATTTTCATTTGCTTTTAGTATATCTCGAAGGTTTTTACAGTTTTTGCAAAAAGATTTTTATAAATTGCCTGAAAGCTGCTTTAATATCTGTATTCTTTGTATATTTCATTAATCAGACACTTTTCATAATTTTTTTGCTTATTACTTTGATCCAGAATTTGATGTTACAGGATTGCGACAAGACTTTTGTCCAGCCTAGAATGAATGTTTGTGTTTTATTAGCTGTAAAAAGTATAAATAAATTGACAATTTCCTGTTGATTTCACAAAGCAGTCTGTATACTTGTAGGATTAATACAAGGCAGAGTTGATGAAAATCAGTTAATAGGTTGGTGAGATATGGGCTTTTATACATGAATGTCCACATGTGCGACAAGACTTT
>JAQMYF010000024.1:45029642-45039978 GCA_030014195.1 Neosilurus mollespiculum | reverse complement strand
TTTTGGTTTAATTTAAAATAATAGTATAGAGCGGGGTGGAAAGACTAGTCCGCTGGCCTGTGGCGAGTGAAATTAGCTAGCAAGTCATCCTTCTGGCGACCTGACAAATACAAAAGGCAAAGAAGATGTAGTGTTCCTGACTAGTAAATAAGAAGGAGGACTAATAATTTTATTACTTCTTTATTTCTGTTGGCTAGTAGCTTAGTTTTGCTAGACTCCACCCCAGATAGAGAGTTTAAGAATATGCAGCTTTCACTCTTTTTCTGATGTATTTGGCATTGGCACTGTAATTCTACTCATAGGCACTCCATTTATTGTAAAATATTAACGTTTTGGGTGGTAAAATGACCAAATGTGTATGTAATTTTAAGTAATAAAAATCATCTAAAGGATCTGAGTTTGTGTTTTGATAATTTACATTTGAAAGGGTTTTTATCAATATTTAAAGCCACTCCATTTTTAACTAATGAAATCCTGGAGCTCCCTTTCAAATCATCCCTTTGTATTGCATTTGGGTACACAGTCAAATGATGTCTTTGTTACCATCTATCATTTCTGATGATCTTGAGTATTGGTCCTTTTCTACTTCATGGCCCCAGCTCACCTTGACTCTGCCTGACTGAAAACCAAAGAAGGTGAGAGGTTGTGGATAGCACCTAGGGCTTTTTTTTGTATTACTTCTACTGAGGTTCCAAGTAAGCTAAAAGACTCTATGGAATACTGCTGGTCACCGAGAATCATCACTGTTGCTGCAGCATCATTGTGTGAGGTGTGACCTCCTAAACAAGCCCTTATTTTTTATAGCACTAATGGTGAGGTGTCCATAAAAAAGGTGTCATGAAAAAGTCTTTACCGGCTTTTTGAGTTTTTCTTTTTTTGTTTATTCATAGCACATTGCAACTGCTGACCTCCAAACAAATTCATTGTAATACAGAAAAAAGTGACCCGAGTAAAAAAAAAACACACAGCTTTCAAATGAACTTGTGATTTATTGTGACAAAAACCCACCAACATTCTCATCATCCATTGGGGAAAAAGTAATTGCTCACTGAACTCAGTGCTTGGCTGTTCCATCTTGATCAGCAATAACTGCGATTAAACCTTGCAGCAACACATCAGTCTTTGGCATTGCTGTTGAGAGAGTTTTTGACTGGTACCTGCCTCTTTTCAGATTCAGCCTCAGTGTGTCAGTGGGATTAAGGTCAGGATTTGGCGACACCAAAATCAAAATTTTATTTTAGTTTTTTCAGCCAGTCAGAGGTGGACTTGTTCTTATGCTTTGAATTGTTGACCTGCTGCTAAACCCAACTGTGCTGGAGCCTCAGATCACAAAATGATGAATGGACATTCTCCTTTAGTACTTTTGGGTAGAGAACTGAATTCATCCTCCCCCCCCAAGAGATGGCAAGCCACCTAGTTCATGAAGAAGCAAAGCATCCCCACACCATCACACTACCACCACCATGTTTAACTGTGAGCTTGATATTCTTATTTTGGAAAGCTTTGTTAACTTTATCTCAGGTGGAGCAGGAATCATGTCTTCCAAAAAGTTCTGCATTTAATTCATCAGTCATTAGAACATTACCACCGAGGGTTGGAAGCCTTTTTTTACATTCTAATGGTGGGATCATGAACACCGACATGAACTGAACTGGAAGAGGCCTGCGGCTCCTTAGATGTTCTTCTGGGTTCTCCTATGACTTTTTGGAGGTTTCTATGCTGTTGCAGTACTTTTACTTGGTTGGCCACACCTGGACAGATTTACCACTGTTCTGTTTTCTCTGTTTGGAGATGATAGCTTTCTTGGTGGATTGCTGGAATCCCAGGATCAGATAAATTATCTTGTATCCCCTTCCAAACGGATATATTTCAATAGTCTACTTTTGTGGGTATTCTGCATCTTTTTTCTAATCCGTGCATGTGCGCTGTTTGAGCTCTTTTTGAGAAATTCTCAGTGCTGGAAAGGTTGTATTTGAGTGATGCTTATCTTGGGCATGACTAGTCTAATTTAACCTTTTATTATTTAAATTGGTCGTAAGTGACCATGGGCCGGTTATTTTTCCAAATGGGTGATCTAATTGATGGAGAGTTTTTGTCCTTTAATAAATGACAAGATCATTTGAAAACTGTATTTTGTTTATTCATGTTGTCTTATTTGTATTATTCCAAATTTGTCTGCAGATCAGAAACAATTAGGGTTATGAATTTCAAAAATGGAGGAAAAAGGGGCAAAGAATTTTTTATGACATTGTATGTGTATGTATTTTCACCACTCATGCATGTTTGTGTACATGCAAAACTGTGTTGTGGCAAGCTGGGGGCTGCCAAAATTTCACATATCAACACCTTGGCAATGAATAATGCCAGTTACAGCACCACTTGGCATGCAAAGTGGGTGTCATTCATCTTTGAAAATACTTGAGTGAAACGGACGTGTACAGTTGATTTTTCAAGCATATTGTGGATTGTGCTGATAATGAAATTTCTTTATATAAAAAGTGTGCAAACCCTGCCCAGAGAAGTATAGGGGTGGGGAAATTCTAAGTCATTTTCATTCACTCATATTTTGGTGAGTCGTGGGAATGGTTTAGTCTGATGGTAGTGTACGTTGCATGGTTTGTTGAGCAATCCTTAAAAAGTTCTCACAACAAAGAGCTTTGTTTACAAGAGGAGAAAATACTTCAGTTTGTTGAAATTATTTAGGTGACAGCAGAATTTATTTTACAAAACGATTCATTGTGAGAACTCCCCTAATTCTTAAAAAGACCAGTGAAGGGAAGACCTTAGTTTGCATCTTTACTAAATACCTACCTGCATTGAACATTTTTTTCTTTGGAGAGCATTGCAATTACCAAAAAAAACACACCCATTTCAGGACCCTCATGTGATGGTGTGTGAGACATGATTGGTTAATGCACCAGCACCTGAAAAATTTTGTCTTGGTTATGCTTGGAGGTAAGTCCAAGTTTGTTGACTCATTACTGGGCTACGAGAAGGACCTTGAGTGCATGATCTTGATTCTTCTCATCTACAACCTTTATCAACAGGTGACAGTCTGCAACTCAACCAACATCAACTCCACTTCGTTGAATCCTGCACTTGCTGATCAGCCGCTTCCTCTACTACTTTGTCATCTGGAAATCTCCAGCCCTGCAGAATGTCTCAGAAATACCCCTACACAAACTCAGCAGATGACTTTTTATCACAAGACATGTATCCAGATTCGTACCAGAGACATTCTAATACCTACCAGCCAAGTGTTCGATCCCTGTCTCAGGAGCCAAACTCCTCGACATTATCTTCTAGCAGAACTGTAGATTCTCCTGTCTGCTTACCCGGGATGGCTTTGTCATTTCTTCACAGCTGTGGACTGGACCCGAGCGACCTTTCCTACCTGGCAGAACTTCCTGAGCATCTCATCACAGTTGAGACACTTCCTAAACTGCTTTTACAGGTCAAAGAACGTAAATTGTCCAACTCTTCATCATCTAGGCCCAGCACCAGTCAGCCTCTTGGTGATGCCTCAGTTCATACCTGGGAGAGAAGCAGCCACACTGACCCTGTCGAGTATCCGATCGATCGACCTGCACAACCAGTATACCCACTTCCTCCAGAGCAGGTTCAATCCTGGCAAGACCGCTGGGGGAATCCTCGACGAACGACTTCTTTAACCACCATAACCAGCAGTTCCAGCAGCAGCATTCCAGATTACACTGTCTTCAAGGATACTGGCCCATATTACAATACCCCCAAATCACCAGAGGCCTCGTCACGCTCTTTGGCTAATATCAAACCGAGGCCTCTGCTTTCTCTGAAATTAGAGCCACCTGTTATCGCACCTACTAAGAAGGAGGCCTTAGACTTCAATTGCAAAGCTCCTCCGGCTTTTCCTCATGTCTGTTGTCTCTGTGACATTTCTGTCTATTCTTCAAAGGTAGGTAGTTTCTTGAGTTTTCATACAGCTATCATTAGCACCTTGTCAACAAACCATCTAAAGATGTAAATTAATCATCTTCGGACACTCCGGTAAGTTAACTGGGAAATGATGTCATGGTACCTGTACTGCAGCCCATAAGAGTTGTGTTTTTACATTTTATTTTATATATAAATGTCTCTTTGCATATTTATTGATATTTCTTCTCCTTTTTTTAATCTTTATGCTGTAGTTCTGAGTTCATTTTTTACCATTTAAATTGTTTTACAATTGTTTTTAATTTTTCGAAGGAAACCCTTTTGCTCCTGGTGTTCACGGAATAGCTCGTTGCTTTGAACAATTTATTACACTAATCTAAAATAATATTAAAAAAATAAACAGGTTTGATCAATTGAGTTTCAAAAATAAAACTCTGTAATTAGGGGTATTTATTTACTTCTAGATTATGTCTCTCTATGTTGACTAAATCGGTCCAGCTGTCCTTGTAGTATGAGAAATTAGTTTAGAAAGGTGATCAACTATTGATATTTGCTCTTGAAGTTCGAAATCTTAAAAGAACTCTAGTTTTTCAGTAAGTTAATGTTTTTATCAAGTAGGTGTGGCACAAAATGTTTCCATCAACTACATGATTTATTGGAGTGTCGTCTAATTGTGTGCATTGTTTTTATAGGATTGGTTTGCTCATGTTTGCAGTAGGGAACATACTAAAAGGCAGCTTGAACTTGTGAAAAAGTAAGTGTGTGCCTCAGCCCTGAAAGCAGAATTGCTTATTGTATATTATTGGATTATCAAAATATTTCGTATATTCGTAGTTTTAAGATGATAACAGACTGTCAGCCAGAATTTACTTTGTTGGTGAATTTATCATTATTTATTTTTTTTTGTAGGTACCCAAAGTGGGATCAGACTATTGAGTCAACTAGAAGGTAAATAAATGTTGTAAAAGAGCTTGAGTCACAATTTATGGATTGTTGTTTTTCATTAATTTGAATTGAGCAAAATCAAAACACATTTCTCTACTTATAAAAGATCAGGGCTCTAGACTGCAACCATAAACACCAGGAGATGATGAGAATTGGTGTGAATAATTGTTGAAAAAATAGGCATCCACCACCACTCCCTACATGGAAATAAAAAACTGCCTTGGCGAGTAAAAATAAATGCGGTCAGTTGCCATTGATAAGCTCCTGAAATAGGCCAACTATAGCTGTAAGCATTAACCAAGAGGGAAAATGAATGTTGCTTCTTGCTTGCTTTCATATCTTTGACCATGCTGAAGGATCCCCGCACTGCCTCAGGGCTTTGTGATAAATTTCAATCCCACATAATATAGTTTGCGGATACACACGGTTCTCTCCACCAAACTTTACAACCAATCCTTTCTTTCTGTGGTTCTGTGTTTTGGTTAAAATGATTGAAACAGCTGCACTTGTCAAATGTGGGAAGTTTTGAGTAGATCAGATACATCAACTTGCATGTTCATGGTGAAATATTGAACTTCGCCATGTCGCCACAGGCACGTCCTTCAACAAAGCCTCACAATTTTCACGAGAATGCGTTTGGAAAGAACTTATAGATTTTCTGACCAAATTTGAAGTACATTGTGTTATGGCCTAAGAGTAAAACCTCAGATTTTTTTTTTTTTAACCTGCACCAGATTTACAATTCCAATGTCAACTTTTTTTTTTTTTTTAAAGCAAGGACTTTGGTAAAATAAGTTTTGTTTTAACCGTATTAACTCGGAGTGGAAGCAAATGTGTTTAGTTTTATTTATTTATTTTTCACGATGTATATGTGGGCACTATATCTTTAGTAATATAACAGCACCACATCTGTAATTTATGTCCGTCAGGTTCGTTATTATCGTATGAAGTTTTAATTGAAAAGGACGCTGGTATTGTATGCCTTTTAACAGCCGCTTGGAATCTCTGCCTTTAGTATGCTCTTTAGCTGCTGCGCGGCAGGGTGTGTGTCAGAGAGGATGAAATAAGTTTGCTGTGCTACTGCCTTTCGTCACATAAGATTTTAGACAAGAACCCATCAGCTCAGTGAATGTTTGGTATGTTACCAAGATGTCAGAGGCTAACGGCTTCATGTAGCATAAAAACCATTTATATCAAGTTATTTGCATGTTACATGATTGGGGTGGGACCAGAGTGGTAGAAAAAAAATCTCTCAACTGTTGTGGCCAGCCAAATAGAAAGCACCTACTTTGAGCTATGTGACTTGCTAAATTGTTTTTATTTTTATTACTATTTAACTGTTGCATATTAACAGTATTTAAGTGTTGCATATTTCTTTTGGCACTGTGCATTCTCCTCCCCACTGCTTCTGTGTCCTCCCTTTCTGCCCTTTTTTTTTTTTTTTTTTTTTTTTAAACATGTCAAAGTGTTGTATTTCAGAAACACAGATGGAAAATTCTAATACTATTTCCTTGTAATTTCAGGAAAGAAGCCTCCAAAGGTAAAAGTCCTCTTCCATTCTTAAGCTTGTGAAAGCATTGTATAATAGCATTATAAATAGTACAGCTGATATTGTGCAATGTTGCAAAAGGAATGACAACGTACTTATTTAACAGGATATATTTTTGGGTATTTAACAATTGCACACTAAAGGTGAGGTGGATGTTGCTGAGTTGGACAGTCTCGGGAGCATTCACTTCGGTGACATCCACCAACCCTGAGGTGTATAATTGTTTTAGTATATACTATACAGGAACATAAACATTGTTGCATAATTTAACCATGACTGAGGCAGGTCAGGTAAGCTCCATGCGACTAGTACAGCTGAGCACTGTGTTTTTTAACCTATTCAAAGTTTTGGTATATACTATAGAAATATGTAAGTAAACTTCACCCCATAACTGTGGCCTCATACTCAAAGTTTTAGTATATAGTATGCGGAAACTCAAGAAAAGTGGTTTTATGGTTTGTTTGTTCATTATAAAGCATGATGATGATGATGATGATGATGCCTGCTCCAAGTGGCCGTGACAACCTGTGAATGCTGTTTTGGTTCAAGCATTAGCCATTCGGGATAGTTCCCTTGTAGAGCACAAATAATGTGTAACCAATTTTCTGCCATGGTTTGTATAGTATATTTAAAATAAATACCATTAATACCACTGTATTTGTATCAAAATATTATTGACACCCCATAGCAGTTTATAAAATCTCAGTATGAGGGAGAAAGACGAGGGAGACAGGCTGAACTTTGTGATCTATGGGCTAGCAGGTATTCCGTCCACATTTTTCAGCATATTATCAAAAATACCCGACCACTGAGGTTCTCAAGTTTGAAACCTACTGAATTTACGTTTTTGCTATTATGTCTTTCTTCCCAATTTTCCCTAATGTGTTGTCTATGTATATTGGACCTGTCAATCACCTCAAAACAAGAATTTCACCACCTGAAGAGAAGACTGGAGACAGAAACTCTGCAAAATAATTTCTGTGGTAAAAGTCTAGAAAGTATCACTAATGAAGGAACAAGTAAATGTGGTTGAAGTCTATGGATCAAATCAGAGCTCCAGAGCGCCACATTTATGCAAATGTCATAAAGTCATGAGATCCATTTTGTTGTCGCATCCGTGCCCACACAGGCACACCAATAAGAAAGAAAATGCCAATACAAATATATTGCGTGTGTACCATTGCTATCCTGATGTATATTCACCAACATGCACTATGTTCCTGCTCAATTATGGGATGCTTATGGCATGTTTGATATCTCAAGGGGCTTTGCCCTGGTCCTGGAGGGCATTGAAACTTCTACCTGTTTTTTGTACCCTCCTTCCAGGGCACTGTGACTGGAAGAGGAATGTGGGAGAGAGTGAGAGATGGAAAAATTGGGACACCTAGATCAGTGATTTCTGTCATGTTATATTTTGCCAGCTGAACTGATATGTTCTAGAGATGTGGACCTGTGGCGCTAAATCCACTTTCAGAAAATCCACTTACAGAAAGGCTTGACTGTGAAGGACATCTTGGTGTGTGGCACGGTTGTAGTGGAGATTTGGTGGTCTGAGTAGCTTAAGGAAAGCCTGCCTGCACTTGGCCTGCTCCTGCTTTAAGGTTTTGAAGCACCGCTGCTCACTGTACAGCATGAGGAGTGCTTGGTGTTGGGTTTAGTCAAGGATGCTGAGAGCCTTGACAGTCTTGGGTTGTGGGACCACTGTAGAACCTGGCATGTAAATGTGGGGTAAAACACTGGAGACAGGCCGAATTTTTGCTGAGCTCTCGGCCCAGAGGGCATGAACATGATGGATCCCAAGCTGCAAGTCCAGGACAGTGTGAGTGCGCTCCACTGGCTGTATCTCACGCTGTCTCTCGCTGATTATGGGATTCACTGAAAGAGACAAAAGTAGATAGTGAGAGAATCAAGCCTTATCTGACGGTTCAACCTGTTTCCTTTTAACCACAGTTGACTTTTAACCTTGCCCACACTGCCACACAGTTTTAAAGAGAAACAAACTTTATTGTAACGTACACCTTGGATTTCTTAATGTATTAATTTAATTCAGTGTTCTGTTAGTTTACAAGGTGCCAACAAGGAAGGAGGCCTCAGACTTCGCTGGCACTGTTCCCCCAGTTTTCCCTCACTTGTGTGTTCTCTGCAACATCACTGTCTTTTCTGAAAAGGTAAGCAATCCTCATATGGGTAGCATGTGTAGATAAACTAAATATTCAGATCCCACATCAGATTCATAACTAATGTTATGTACATACAGTGGTTCCTGAAAGTTTGTGAATCCTTAAGAATTGTATACATTTCTGCATTAATATGACCTTAAGCTTCATCACATTTTTACTTTTATAAATATCTTCATGTGATTGATGTGATAAAAACTACTATGTGTATCTGATATACATGATGTTCCTTTTTGTAGGACTGGTCTGCACATGTTACAGGTGGTCAACATGCTAAGAGCCAGCTTGACCTTATGGGAAAGTAAGTCAACCATTTAGTCAGTTCAGCAGCCCTGTTACTGATATATATAAATATTTTACACTAGAAAATATACTCTTACTAGTTATTTGGTAGCTGTGAAAATTGCATGTGATTGCATTGTGTGCTTTAATTTTTTTTCTTTAATTATTATTATTATTATTATTATTATTATTTATTTTTTTTAAACCTACTAAGATGTAATTAGAGATGACTGCAGTCACCAGCCACAGCATTTTCTCTTGAAGCATGTACCTGAATAATAACTGGGGTTATAAGGAGTTCGCCTATAATGACTTGTAGAAATATCCAAATTGTACTCAAATGAAATGTTAACTGTAGAGAGAAAAAAGTATGTGTCAGTGTATTATTCAGATATTTTATCAATTTATAGTGATTAAAAGTGTGTATAAAATGATTACATTTCTGTAGGTACCCAAAGTGGGATGGGACCATTCAGTCTTCTAGAAGGTAAACAAATCTGTTCGAGTTATTATACAGTTATAGAATATACTTATTTCTTGGACAATTTATTTATATATATATATTTGATATATTTTTCCATATTATTAGAAATGATGATCACACCTCTGACACAAGAGGTAAGTCCTGATCTTTCTTGAGAATGTTAAAAATGTAATTTCTTATATAGTAATTGTGGTGCATCTTGTACTAGATGGATCCTCAAAAGAAAGCACGTCAGACAAGATGATGTCACAAAGGAAAGATGAAGTAGGTTATATGTTGCTGTTTGATACTTTATATTTTTAATTCTGTAATTAATGAGTGGTTTTTTTTGTTTGTTATGTAGCCAAGTTCTCGAGTTGTGAGCTTCACACCATTACCTGATGGAGATGGTGTCTCCTCAGAGTTGACTGCCATTGCTAAACATTTTGGATCTGTCAAAAAATCCTTGTTTCTGCCAAATAAGGTACAAAGTTCATGTGTGTAAATTGGGAATTTTTTTTTACGTTTTATACATCAGCCTCCTGATGAAACATGCTGTCTCCACTTTTTTCAGGAACAACAAAAAACTGAATGAAAGTACAAGTAATGGCCATACAGTGTGTGTGTGTCTGTGTGTGTGAATTTACCCCCAAAACAGCTCGATTGAGCCACCAGCTTTTTCAAATAGATGCAGAGGGTTATTTTAATGGAGATCTCATCAGGAGGTTTCATCAGGAGGCCGACAAATTATGAACAAAATGAATGTACCTTAAGCACTCATTGACTGTGCTCTCTTAAAACAGTCATTAGAATGTATGATGTAGTTAATTTAAAATTGCATATGATATTTAAAACCATCTTAACCTTAAAAAAGGAAAGAGGAATTTTTGGGCAATTAATTCGTAATAGTACTGCTTCCCCCTCCTGAGGAGCCGGATGGTGGTCCAGAACCTTTTCGAGGCCAACCGATAGTCTTTTTCCAGGCCCTCACCGAACTCCTCCCACACC
>JAQMYF010000024.1:44987560-45017877 GCA_030014195.1 Neosilurus mollespiculum | reverse complement strand
GTCCTAATTGAGCTGAACGTTTTGATGTTTGAATGGTGTTTCTATGATGAAAAATGTGGAAGAAATTACGCGCCAAACAAGTGCGCTGAATAATAATAATAAAGAATTTTTTTGTAGAAGAACATAGGTTTGCTTTCAGCATTCACACCAATAATCCAAACGAATCCGTTTAAATTCGGGGCGAAAGCCCCACAAACCCCAGCACTTCACTTCCCAATATCTGTGACGACACAACAAACCAACCAATGGTGTCACTCCGTGGGCCGTGGGGCTTCATTCGTCATCGCTCACGTGATTATCCGAGAACAATACAAATACGTTTCTGCACCGGTACGGTCCGCAGTCGCCGTGAAAAAGAACAAATAAACAAACGTCTCTGTTACTGCTTTTCCTACTTGACACGCGCTTCGAAATCTCGGATTTAAGCGTCAATCACTGAGCTTTGTTAATGCTTTTAAAAATAAATATAAAGAAGTAAGATGAATATGAAGTTTTAATTATGGTGGGATTACGGTTAGGGCACGGATATGTAGTTTAATCAAGTCTGTTTCCTGAACTCACACACACACACACTAAGGAGATTTCTGCGTGAAAAGCGTGGATTTGGCAACATCGCTTTACTACCGCCTCGCTCGTATTTTGGTGCGCATATCCTCTGTCTTCTGATTGGGCTGCAGTCACGTGTCTCGAATACTTGAGTTTTGATTGGAGAACACGTGACGGTCGCTCTCATTATTCGACGCCGTCTCCATGGTATTAAAACATGGCGGCCTACGGTGAGACGCTTGTAAAGAATGAAACCACTGAACTAAGTTATTAGCTGTATTTAGTTGTTACATTTTGGATAAGTGTTCTCTGTTTATGTATTTGTTGTGGATATTAAGTGAAAGTGTTTGTAAATATAAAATGGCGTTGTTATGCCTGGTATTACTGCCGGTTATATTGTGGCAGTTTACCTTTTTTTTTTTTAATGGAGAAATAGTTTACACAGCAGTTGGTGTATGCTGGAATTTGTTCAATGATTTTATCATCCTAGTTTTGTATGGGCTTCTTGAACTAACGGTTTATATAACCCCAGAAGTTATACATTTGTCTAACTTTAGCATAGATCACAGCATCAATTCATGTGAAACAGGATTGTAATCAATTTCTTTTTCTTTGTAGGACGGAAGCCAATTGTATCCTTTCAACAGACATGAATTCCTTTCACCGTTCTTTACTCTTTATCTTGTTTCATTAAATCAAGGGCCGGAGCCCTTGGACGTTTCTGTATGGAAAAATGTGCATATTTTCTGACCCCCCATGCCTGCGTGGGTTTTCTCCACTGCTCCTGTTTTCTCCCTCTGTCCAAATACATGCATATTAGCCTAACTGGCTGTTCCAAACTTGCCCCTAGGGGTGAGTGAGTGTGAATGGTTGTGTGCGTGTTGGCCCATAGATGGTCTGGTGAGCTGTTCAGGGTTTACCCCTGCCTTCGTCCAGTGTCTGTCGTCCCTGGGAGGCCAGTAGGA
Source organism: Neosilurus mollespiculum (assembly GCA_030014195.1). Taxonomy (NCBI): domain Eukaryota; kingdom Metazoa; phylum Chordata; class Actinopteri; order Siluriformes; family Plotosidae; genus Neosilurus; species Neosilurus mollespiculum. Next base: position 45,016,366 of record JAQMYF010000024.1, on the reverse strand, counting down.
TTCAGTGGTCAGCAAATGAGTTAGTGAGCCCCAGTGAAAAATTCAGTCTGATCTGAACAGACACCTAAAACACAGCTAAATACTAGATCGACACTGTTTCTAAATCCCTGCTATTGCTGTACGATTGTAAACAGATTTTGAGGAAAATTGCACAACAATAAGTCGATTATCAACAAACAAACAAAAAAATGTTCCTCACTATCCAGAAAAATCCAGTTTAAGCTGACCAGCTTTCAAAAACTCTGTGAACTGATCAATCAAGTTATTGCCCAGCTTCCTGATTATTTTAATAAATTTGCAAATTTTAGAATCCATGCAGACAAAAAGCTCCACGTTTGTCTATAACCTTGCATTGGTAGCAGTAATTTAGAAACTGTTTCCGTCTACCTACCTTTAGCAGCAGTTTGGATTGTGTGTCCCTACTCAGACTGAGCCGGATTTTTCCAGCAGTGCTGTGTTTCAACAAAAACCCATGTAAATATCAGCCTTAACAAAATATCAGTTGTCCTCCATGCCCCTGCAGATCCTGTTTTATTTGAACAGCTGGTACTTTGCTGCCTTCTTTATCGCTGAAATTCTGTCATTCGTCCATAAAGGTAAATTATTGTGATTTCTTCTCTAGAACATTACATATTTCTGTATTTGATAATGAAGCAATAGTTGCAATAGTTTGTCAGTTTATTAGGTCTGCTTCCCTTGTATGCTAAGATCAATAAATATCTTAATGTCATTATTGATATGGCAAAGAATAATTAACCCAAATTGCACATGGGCATAAAGGCTACAGTCTCTTACAGTGCATGGTCAAGGTTTGTGTGTGTGGGTGCATGTGTGTGCACTTGTGCCTAATGACATAGGATGTGAGAATACACAGCTTTTAAAAAACAACAGCAATTCAAAGTAAGATAGAGTAATAAATGGGCTACTGTCACTACAAGTCTACAAGATTATATATTACTAGAATTCCTAATAAACTGGAGACTAAGTTTTCACTCATATTATTAACCCTATTTATTGTATGACTCAATTTTATGTATGTCATGTATAGCTTAATTGAAATTTAACAACTGATGAATGATTAATCATCTCTTCAGGAATAATACTACCATACCCACCGACAAATCTTATCCTGGATATTATACTTTTGTTCCTTTACCTGGGTCTGGAAACCCTGCGACTATTTTATGGTTAGTGTCAAAATAGTACTGGCATTATTTATATCATGCATAAGCTTTTCACATGCTTTGGATCAATACTGAAATTATTTGATGGCTTGAGGATTGAAATTTTACTTTTTCAGGCTGGAAAGGAAACCTGTGTGAGCACTCTCTCATGCTCATCATTAGTGTCTGTGTCTTGGTGCCCTGTACAGTACTAAGCGTCTACTATATGCTCCTGCAGACGTTTGTACTGCGTCTTGAATTGATCCTCAATGCTATCTTACTCTGCTTCTATGGTCTGGAGTTGCTTCTGGCTCTAATAACCACTGCAGCTTTTTCCAGGTAAATTTTGTGGTAGTGGGATGTTTGGCATCTATTTTCTTTGACAGACAGTGCATTGTTTTGCACATTGCAGAATTTTAGAACTAGTTGAATTACTTATATAATTTAAATTATTAATTAATTTGGAGAAGTATTAGTTTAGTGTCCATGATTTAAATAATTTATATTAAAATAGCCTTGTATTTCTTTCAGGGCCAGTGTTAAGTAAGGATGTTTCTTTGAAAACAAGGAAATATTTGTTAAAAGGACAATATCATGGAATCTTGTATCCAGGTTTCTTTATGGATCAACAGCTAAGATCACTTACACATTTAAAGTCCATCTATAAATGTATAATGAAAAAATACTTCCATATTTCATCTCTTTCATTCTTACCACAAGCCTATTTATTTTTTTTGATTGTTTTGTGTCGGATTAGAGGTTTTTTGTATTTTTATATAATCAAATGCATTTTAAGTAAATAGAAAATATGTTTAAAAAAGTAATTTCCATCAACATTGCGTTTATTGTATTTTTTTTTTAGTTCACATCCTTTTATTTGATTAATGTTTGTTTAATTTTTTTACTGAAGCAATACATTTAAATAAAAGAAAACTTAAAAATACAAAAAACAAAACTGTCTATTCTGCCTGAAGTGTCATGCCTTTGTCATTCTTAAGGAAAAAGTTAAAATTAAATGCTTTACAAAAACCAAAATGTAGAAGATAGGTAGGTTATGGATTATTTTTAAACTATTGGATTAACAGTGTGAACAGTAATTAGTGGCTCTTAGTTTTAGGATGTTCTCTAAAGAAACTATTTTTATTAAATGGTTTGCTGAAAATGAAGGGAAGTAGCACAGTGGTGTAGTGGTTAGTACGTCTGCTTCACAGCAAGGAGGTCCTTGGTTTGAGTCCCTGGCTCAGCGAGGATTTCTGTGTGGAGTTCACATGTTCTCCCTGTGCTTGTATGAGTTTCCTCTGGGCGCTCCGGTTTCCACCCACAATCCAAAGACATCCACATCAAATTAGTCCTAGGTGTGAATGAGAATGGTTTTGTGTGTGTGTGTGTGTGTGTGTTGGCCCTGTGATAGTCTAAATAGGATAAACTGGTTCGGCAAATGAATGAATGGAAGGAAGCTTCTCTAAAAAAAAACAAAACAAATAATGTTTATGTAAGGTTATAATTTTATTGACGTATTAAAAAAATGAAAGATGATCCAGAAAATTATTGGCTAGGTATAAATGTAAAAAGTGGATGGATGGACCAAACAGTGAAAAATGAGTATTGATTTAAAAACTGTATATTTATTCTGCCTGAGGTGTCCTGCATGAATAACTCAATATGAAAAATTAAACACTTAGTAAAAATACATAATTATAGATGATAATAGGTTTTAATATTTATTTATGTATTTTTAACAGTAAAAACAGAAAGCACTGGCTCATTTTCAGAATTTTCTCCAAAGAATCAATAATAATAATAATAATAATAATAATAATAATAATGTTTTGCTGAGTATGAAGGGAAATGCATGCAGTAAGTTTGATTAGGTGGGCGGAGCCACGTCTGGCTGTGCTTGGTCATGTGATCGTCTGAATGGCAATTCACTACACACAATGAAGTAAGATTTGATAGTTATATTTATATATTTATTTATGTTGGATTGGTGGCTATATTAACATGTAAGTTGCGGTTTGAAAGGATGTTTCTTTGTATCAATCGTTATTTGAGAACTTGCGTGGGGTCCCTCATTGGGTGAGCGCGCGCGCTCCCGGGCTGTCTGGAGCTGCGTGAGCGCGCACCGAGAGCGTAGAGGCAGAGCTGCTCTCTCTCTCTCTCTCTCTCTCTCTCTCTCTCTCTCTCTCTCTCTCTCTCATATCCTACCGGGTGGGACCGCTCGCGCTTACCGTGTGCCAGGGCTGTGGATGCGAGGCAGCTGTCCGGTAACGGTAATATCATCGTCATACCTTTAATTTCTGTTCATTGGATGATTCTTGGGTTTTAAGAGATAACGAACAAACCTGCTTCTAACGGTCTTTTGTGCACGCGCTTACCTTATTCATGATTTCAGAAGCGATGGAGGCTGGAGGAGGAGGAGGAGGAGGAGGCGAGCAGGGAGAGGCTCACAGAGTCCAGACTGAGGTAAGGGATGGCTGGCCTGGTTGAAAACGCGAATAAAGCACGTTGGGGGTGATTTTCTGTCGTGTATGAAACGTTGTTTCGAGTTTCTTGAGGTCACACAGCACTCACGGTGTCCCAGCCAACCGGCATTTTGATTTCTTCAGGCCACGGTGAGCACACACCCATCTGCAGCTGAATTGTTTGTGCCTCGTTTCATCTAAAGCACACACACATCCCATTACATTTCACTGCACACAAAACAGCCAGTGATCCCTAGCTACAGAAATACAGGTGGAGTGAAATTAATACAGAGGGATATTTTAAGGGACGTACTTGAACCTTCAGGACCACTGATGGGTAAAAAGGTTCTCAAAAAGAGAAACCATGTTTACTTTCCCCACAAAAAAGATACACACGAAAGGTCCAGTGGGACAGGCTCACATGGACGTGCAACGACTTCCTGTCCCAAAAATCTCACCCGGATGCTGTAGACGTGTACCTGAAGTATGCCGCTGTATAAGATTATATATAAAGTTCATAAAGACTAAATGCATTGTGAATTCATTCATTCATTTTCTAAGCCACTTAATCCTAATTAGGGTCGCCATTTCAGCGACTCTGGGCGAAGGCGGGGTACACCCTAAACAGCTCGCCAGGCCACTGCAGGGCAACACACATACAGCCATTCACACTCACACCTAGTGGTGATTTGGAACAGCCAGTTATCCTACTGTGCATGTTTTTGGACTGTGGGAGGAAACCGGAGTACCCGGAGGAAACCCACACAAGCACAGGGAGAACATTAAGATTCCACACAGAATCTTGAGATTTGAATCGGACCCAGGCCTTCTTGCTTTGACATGGACATGCTGTGAACATACGGTACATCAGTCCTTTTCTGTAGTATTTCCTTTCCACCGTTGCTTCAGGATCTACATGCATAAATTTGGTATGATTTCCTCTAAACGTGCTTTGTGACAATATCTATTATTAAAAATAGGGCCGGGCGATATATGGATTAAATTATTGTTATCATGATATGGCCATATTGTCAGACAACTGAATATCGAGAGTGTCAGGATTTAGCAGAATTGAAGGGCTGAGAACCAGAGTGGTGTAACCAACAGAAAGCTGTTTTTGAGGATAATGATTTAAAAAAAAAAAAAAAAAAAAAATCAGAGATAATGCTCACAATATAATTTAAGGTCATAAGGAAGATGAAGAGATCATTCTGGTACGCATAGACCTTATCTCATTTGTGGGTTAGACCACTGTGGCTCTCAGCCGTTAAATTATAAATACATTAGTGAAGATAATACATAGAAGAAGCTTAATAAATATTGTATTACAATCTTACTGCAGGCAGTATCAAGAGATTGCCAGGTAGACACCGGGGTATGGGTGGAAAAAATAGGGCATTATTAACCCAAAACTGGAGTAAGGAGCTGAAAACATGAAAAAAGATGCAATGACACTGGGGGTGGTGTTTCCCTATGTTTTCAGCTTCTTTCTCCATTTTTGGGTTAATCATGTCTATAGCAAATACAAATAGAGTTTGTGAGCAAAGAGCAAAACACAGCATGTAAGCACAGCATTTCCTTTAACTCATAAATGAGTGCTCTGTGTTGGGAGTGGTGTGTTTATGACAGGTGTCTGGGGACCCCAATATGGCCACAGATGTGCACAAGAGTGCATTATACCCCTTGGTTCTGAACATTATTTTCATAGCATAAATAACAAGTATGTGCCTAAAGGGAGTGGATGTCATTGAGTAGTTCCGTCTCAGGACTTTTCAATTCAGCGACATCCACCAAGCCTGATGCGCATAATTTGATTTAGTAATACTACATGGGAACATAATCATAATGAAGTGCTGAGCAGGTGTAACAATGGATTTTCAAATCACTTTAACAGTTTCAGTATATACTACACTAACACATAAGGAAAAGTAAACTGATACAAGATTTTTTGGTTTTATTATTCCATTTTAAAGCTTAATATTGATACTACCTGCTCGAGTGTCGGTGACTAACTAAGTGTCCATCAATTTTATTCAAGCAATATCCACTCGGAATAATGTTTTTTTTTTAAATCCCAAAATAAGGACCAATCAGATTGTACCATTCCTTTCTAGTTTATACTAATATATTGTATATCATGATATATATTGTTATAATGAAAATGTCAGGAAATATTTCAATATAAATTTTTAATTGCATTGCTCAGTCTTAGTTATGTTATACAAATAAGACTGAGAAATACGTCCCGTACAGCTTGATACCCTTATTTTTGGAGAATGTACACTGACACAGATTAGAGATTAATAACTTCAAATATGTAGCTTGAACCACAGTAGAGTAAATACAGCACTATATTTAGATAGCACTCACAGAGCCAAAGGTGTTCTGGCAAATCCCATCACCTTGATTTAAAACTTAAGTCTCTGCTTAAAATAAAATAGAAAAGAGTTTCTTGTGGACAGTGTTGGACATACTGAACAAAACAGTGAACGTATATTGATTTATAGCTTTAGCGTTGCATGTCATTGGTTAATATGTGTATAGAAAGAAACACCTTTACACAAAGTGAGCATGCCTGTTATGCTAAATGATCCTTTATAAATTCTTCAGTGCCTGAGATTGACTGAAGAGAGGGATGAAGCTGAAAGACAGCTCAAGCACATTAAGAGAGGTAAGTTCACCTGAAAGCTGTCTGAGGTGGGGTAGTACTCTAATGTTAGTAATATTTTAAAAACTTTCATGAATATTTAAATAGAGTGATTTTTGTTACTCAGTCAGCTGCCGAAATTCTCAGTCGAAATGCTCAGCCTAATGATGCTTTTATACAAATTGCCACCTAGACAGGACCCAATGCAGGCATTGAGCTGAGAAGTGTTTTGGACTTTCCTTTGGAATGAGCAGCAACTCCTTGGGTCTAGTCACTCACTTAAGTTTAAACACAACAATTTCCATACAGAATTGTGAGTAACATACTTTCTGGACATAAGTGTTTATTTTATACTCTTAGAACCACCATAGTTTAAAGATCAGCTATCTATTCTATATGTAGAAAATCAGAACTGATGGGTCCCTTTTTTTTCCAAGTAGACCCCATTTAGAAACCTAGAAACCCACCAAAATACCTTTGAGGAACCCATTATTTTCTGCAATGGTTTTCCAGTGTGCGTTTGTTCCTAAATGGGTGAGGGGAAAACTGGATAGACTTGTGGAAGTAATCCATCACCAGCATCCAGGCTTAGCCAGCATCATTTGAAAGATACTGCTTGATACTTGTATTGTGCAGAATCAACATCCCCCACTCTGTTACTGTTTTACATTTACAGCATATATGTATGATGGGAGGGGCAGTGGTGGCCCGATGGTAGGGTGCTGGATTACTGATCCCAAGGTCGGGGCCCACTGTCACTGGGTTGTCACTGCTGTCCCCCCAGTGCAGCTAACTGGGTTATCAAAGTCCAGAGAGGCATGTAAAGAACCATTGCTGACTTTCGTAAAGAGTATGCTGCATTGCCGTCAGCGTGTTTCTGCCCTGCAATGGCCTGGTGAGCTGTCCAGGGTGTACTTTGCCCTCGCCCAGTGCCCGCTGAGATGGGCGCCAGCCTCCCTGTGACCCTAATTAGGATTAAGTGGTTTAGAAAATTAATGTATGATGGGCTGAGAAAATGGCTTTTAATTTGATGGTGAAATTTGTTTGTAGTGCTGGTTTTCCTATGTGTGAATTATAGTGTCTCCTCTGACTTTATCCCCAATCACAAGTTAATATCAAGGCAAGTTACTGTACTGTACAGTACTGTGTACTGTATAGCAATAGGCTATCACAGGGAAAGCTGGAGCCAATCCCAGCTGATGCAAGGCAAAATTTGGGGTACACCCTGAAAAGGGCCCCAGTCTACTGCATTCTATTGCATAGGTGTGATTATTAAAGTGATGTGGTTTAGAGTAGCCAGATGAGCTGTAATGTCTTTGTCCATGTCGTGCCAAACAGTTTCCAGTGTTCCTAAAGTGCGGCACGGTGGTATAGTAGTTAACAGGTCTGCCTCACAGAAAGAAAGTCCCTGGTTTGAGTCCCAGGCTCAACAAGGGCATTTCTGTGTGGAGTTTACATGTTCCCACCGTGCTTGCGTGGCTTTACTCCAGGCACTCCAGTTTCCTTTCACAGTCCAAAGACATGTACATTAGGCTGATTGGATATTCTCGTTTGCCCCTGAGTGTGTGTGTGTGTTGGCCCTGCAATTGATTAGCGAGCTGTACCCTCGCTTTGCCCAGAGTCGGATGAGATAGGCTCCAGCCTCCCCGTGACCCTAATAAAGGATTAAGCGGTTTGGCAGCAGTTGTCCCCAAAAGCGAAAAGAGTGGAGTAGTTGCATCATGGACGTTTTGACAGCTGCTCTGGTCAAACTGAATTGATTACACTTGAGTAGTTTTCAGACCTGCTGTTGTGCTGAGTTGTTCTTTCAGACGTATTCCGACCCTGCCATTCACTGTGTGAGGTAGTCACATGTTGCTGGCAAGGTTTTATCATAATTTCCTCTTTAAACGCAACCTTTAAATACAGACATAACTTTTTGCCAAAATTGTTAACTGCTTCTGACACAAATGATAACATATTGATATTACCCAGCATTTTGTTTGCTTTTAAGTAAGTAGCTTATTTGAGTGATGTTTCTAAGAAATATACACTACCCCATTATGACAGCCAACAAAAGGACAGCCATCTTTGCATGGGGCAGCCGTGGCCTAATGGTTAGAGAAACGGCTTTGTGACTGAAAGGTTGCTGGTTTGATTCCTGAACCAGCAGGAAAAATGTGTGGCGGTGGGGGACCGAACTGCACCTTCCCTTCCTCCACCTTCATGGCTGAAGTGCCCTTGAGCAAAGCACCTAACACCTGTGTGTGTGTTCATGTTGATGGGTTAATTGCAGAAGTCAAAATTTCCCTTGTGGAATTATCACAGTAAAAAAATGATGGCAGGAACATGTGTAAGTGTTTTATTCATTCATTTGCTGAACTGCTTTATCCTATTAAGGTTGCGGAGTGGCTGGAGCCTAGCTCTGCAGACTCTGGGCTAAGGTGGTGTACACCCTGAAGAGCCTGCCAGTTCTTCACAGGGGAAGCACACACAACCAGTCACACTCTCACCTAGGGGCAATTTTTCTCACTCACTGATTTGCCAAACTGCTTAATCCTGTTAGGGTTGCTGGAAGGCTGGAGCCTATCTCAGCTGACACTGGGTGAAGCCAGGGTGCATCCCGAACAGCTTGCCAGACTATCACAGGGCCAACACACACACACACACACACACACACACACACACACACACACACACACCCCCCATTCATATTCACACCTAGGGGTAATTTGAAGCAGACAATTAGATTAATATGCATGTCTTTGATATCTGGGAGGAAACTGGATTACCCAGCGGAAACCCACGCAAGCACAGGGAGGGCATGTACACAGAAAGGTCCTTGTTGAGCCCAGGATTCAAACTCAGGACCTTCTTGCTGTGAGGCGGATGTGCTATCCACTACGCCACCGTTTGTGTAACGTGAATATCACAGTAGTTCTGCTTGTATTCTGAATCCAGTTTAGAATCGGAATTGAACTAGTGATCAAATGTTGACATTTGATTTATACCTGAGCTACAATCTTGCTGAACTCAACGATGCAGCAGTCTGATGTGGCTTAAAAAGCAGCAGTCGGGTGTGGACATCTGATTCAGTGATATCCATGAATTTTATTCCGTGAATGCATGTCATCTTTACTGGCACAGAGGACACAGCTTCCATCATGCCCCTCAGGATTTGCATAAGGGTGAATCTTTTACATTGTTATTGTTATTGTTATTGTTGTTGTTGATGTTATATTAAAAATTGTAAAGTGGTACTGGTAATTTCCTATATTAAGGCTTTTAAGCTGCTTTTTTAATTTCATAGAAACTCCCTATCAATAGCGCGCAGTCAGATGAAGCTCTTCCTAAAACAATCCAAGCTTCCTCTTGGAATTATCGTCCTCCCCAAAGGAGAGTTAATAGACACTGACAAATTCTGTACTCATCTCTTTTTTTCCTTTTGAATTATTTAGGTCTACAATTATGAATTATTTACTAATTGAAAGTGCCTCTGTGGTCACCCCATTGTTTCTGTGATTGCATTTTACTGCAAGGCACTGTTACTGTCCAGGCGGTGGTGGATACGGCAGCGGTGAATGCTGACAGACCCTGAAAACATTGTATCTCCTACGCTTTGTGGGGGTTACAATAAGTGCTGAACTTAAAGTTGGAATGTATAATTTTTGTGGTTGTTGTTGGAAAAAAAAAAAAAAGGATTTGTATTTGTCGTGCGTAGTATAGAGTTCCTGAGCAGCTGTGAGTTACCTTGAGAGTCCTTTTACAGTAATTAACAATCAGCATTGTATGAAGGGTGTCATGTTGATATTTATGGGGTATCTGCACAGTGTGATTGGCAAGAGCTGTGTCCAATCAGAAGAAAATTGTTCTGAATATTTGTTCTCTATAAGATACTACAGAGAATGAGCTCCATTAATACTGAGGCAGGTCTGTGCTTTTGCTCTGTAATACCGAGCAAAAGCCTTACCTAACATACTACTACACTATGTAGTGTGTCGTGAACCCACTGTTCACGTACTTCTAGTACTTCTTAAGCATTATATTACTTTGTATTCAAGCCTTATATCTAAACCATGAGATTAGTACAAGCAGTGAAGGGAGAGTGCAGCACAACCCATGTTCCAGCATGTTCTCATGCAAGTATCTTCCAACAGCATTTTTCTACCAGAGAGGCTGAAGTTCTAAAATCTTGTAGCTTTAACATAAGATATATTTTATAAGGAACTATTGCACAGTATACATTTGGGTGTTTCTGATTGGAGTTAGGGTTTGGCTTAGAATGGATACAGGGCTGTAATCTTTGCTTGCAATTAAGACTCACTTTGCAAATGTAATTGCACACTTATTAACAAGAGACTGTTCAGATATATCAGCAGCGCTTAATCACTGTCATTAAAAGGGGTACTTGATGTTACTTTCTACTAATATTAGCTCAACACATGCAGACTGTGTCGGTTTGGCTCATAGAGCATCCTTATACAGCACGACACAGTTGCTGACCTAGAATTTGAACAGCCGAGCTCAGTCAGTCATTAGGAAGCTAAAAGTGCAGAGCGAATATCCAGAGGGCTTTGTTAGGATGGAGAGCCTTGACCTTTTTAGAGGGCGGAACTATAGTCCAGCTGAATGTTCATTACTGCCAGCCTGTACATCCTATCTCGTTCTGATGAATAAATTAGAAGGTATGAATGAAGCATGCTCAGGTCAAAGTTTTTGCACAATAGTGAATCACATTGTATCCTATTACAACAGAGTCATTTTGCTCTGAATTATAATATTGAATCCATTGACTAGTCATCACTTTGATATCAGTGATTGTTGGTAATATATGAGATGAGTCATCATTAGTGAAAAGGGAATAAATGAATAAACAGTATTAGGCCTGGTATCACTTTACTAATGATAAAAACATTTGAATATACAATAATGCCAGGTAGAGCTTGAGGTGGTGTTTCTTCCATTATCATCTTTTAACAAACTCATTCCAGTTTAGTGTTGGAATACAGTCCTCTAACACTGTTTGGCAGACAGTAGCATAGTGGTTAACATGTCTGCTTCACAGAAAGATGGTCCTGGGTTAAGGTCCCCGGCTCTGGCATTTCTTTGTGGAGTTTGCATGTTCTCCCTGTGCTTGCATGGGTTTTTTCCGGGTACTCTGGTTTCCTCCAGCAGCCCAAAGATGTGCACATTAGGCTATTCCAAATTGCCCTTAGATGTGAGTGTGAGTAGTTGGGTGTTTGTTGGCCCTGCGCTATAGTCTAGCAAGCTGTTCACGGTGTACTCTGCCTTTGCCCAGAGTCGGCTGAGATAGACTCCAGCCTCCCTGCGACCCTAATGGGGTTAAGCGTTCAGCAAATGAGTGAGTGAGAAAGTAAATGAATATTGGTTTTGTTTAATACCCGTGTCAACATGCTTTAATGATTTTGATCACTTATTATAAACTCACTATCCACTTTATTAAAAGCACCTGTACACCTACTCATACATGCATTTATCTAATCAGCCAATCGTAGCGGCAGCACATCTCATAAAATCATAAAAAGATGCAGAGCCAAGAAGATGAGAGCTTCAGTTAATGTTCACATCAAACATCAGAATAAAGAAAAAGAAAAATCTGATCTCTGATTTAATCTGTGGTTACTGCTAGCTAACTTCTGTTGAAAAGATTTTTTTTTTTTTTTTTTTTTTTTGTATGTTTGTTTTTAGTTTTTATTGGAATGTAATCAGTTTAAGTCCAGTGAATGTCCTGAAAAGGAATAAAGGTAAGCACTGCAGTACATCAAAATTTTCTTAGAAGAAAAGAAAATTAGAGTCTTAGAGACTTAAACCCCATCAAGCTGGTTTGGGATAATGTGTACAGAAAGGTAAAGGCAAAGCAACCAACGAGTGTTACACATTTGTGGGAAGAACTTATTTTATTCATCAATTTACTGCTTTATCCATCAAGGGTGGCAGGGAGGTTAGAACCATCTCTGGGCGAAGGCAGGGTACACAGAGCCAACATGCACAACCATTTACACTCACACTTAGGGGCAATTTAGAACAGCCAATTAGCCTAATGTGCATGTCTTTGTACTGTGGGAGGAAACCGGAGTACCCAAAGGAAACCCACACAGTCATGGGGAGAGCATGCAATCTTCAATTATTATTATTTTTGCTCTATGCTTTAAGTGGAAATATGGAGATGTTCTAAAACGTTTGATCAATAGTGTATAAACTAATCAGGCATTTGAATGTGAACTTGTTTGACTTGGCTATGACCCTGTGACACCCGATCTCTTGTTGTAAGGCTCTCACAGGGTATAGAGTTTCTCTAGTTGGGTTCTGTGACAACAAGAGTATTAGTGTTGTCAAAACTGTTGAGCGACTCTCCATTGTGAACATGTAACAGATAACCATCCTGCTGGTTCTTCTTACATGCTAGATAAAATAAAGGCATGTTTGCTTTTGTTGATATACTTAGAATCTGATTTTCAAAACCACAAACCTTCTATTCTGGAAACGAGGTAAATAATTTTGACTGTTGTTAAGATTTATTTTTGTGAATGTTGTTTCTTGTAGTTTCCCAAATGGTTATTGAGGAGGTGAACGTGCTTCAGACTCAGCTTGAGATTGAGAAGTCCTGTCGTGAAAACGCTGAAGCACTAGCCACAAAGGTAACCCATTTTTATTCTTTCTTTAGTTTATATACCTGTTTATCACCGCTAATCACAGTCCACATGTGCATGTTGTTATCAGTTCACCAAAGATAAAATGATCACGTGTAGAGATTGCAAACTTGGTTACTCTGATACGTGTGAAATATTATTTTGACAGCTGAACTGTGAGAACAAGAAGCTGAAGTATCTGAGCCTGTCGTCTCGACCGTGTCTGGATGAGCTCCTCCCCAGCATCTCAGACTGCATCTCTCTGGAGGAGGAGAGCGATCCACAGGAGCACAGTCCAGACCCCTACACACAGTACCAACAGCAGGTCAAAGGTAAGCGTCACAAGATGTTTTATCAGAAGAATTATCAGTTACTCTAACGTAATATCTTTAGGTAATATTCCTTATAGTAATATTCTTTATAAATAAATATGTGACCCTCTCCTGCATAGTATGGATTGAGTAGGAAATTTACCATACTGAAATATTCATATATTTGGAAAGGGGATTTAATATGCTTTAAAATGATTATAGCATGAAAATTGACTGAGTTACATCACTTTGTATGTCGTTAATCAGGAAATGCTGCTTTTGAGAAAATAGCAATTACAGTTACAGAACCATTTTCTGAATGTCTGCATATGAAACTCCCTCTATCCATAAACTAAATGAATCCGGCTCTCGACCAATCAGTGCGATCTTCCTAGCGGCTTCCTAGCAACAGATGAGTTCTATTTACACCGAGTCATGTCTGTTTTGAGGCTTCTCATTGGTTTACCTTTATATGATTCGGGGAATCCTTCTGGGATTCTGTAAGTAGGGACAGTGTTCTGTTGCCGAATATGAATAATAAGGACATACCCTGAGCAATCATGAAAGCAAAATAATTACATATTTCCATTGTTTTACAACAACTTGGACATGAAAGCCTTTCTTAAACAAGCATTTTAGCATGGTTAGATTGTGTTTATGGGTATTTGAAGTTGGTCATGTTGAAGATTGTTCTGTGAAGGATGTATTTTTGGTGATATTGCATTTTTGTCCAGGTGAGCCATTTTCAACTTACTTTGTCTCTTCAAAACACTACCTTGTGACTTAATCCGTGTTATTCTATCAGTACGGTATCAGGGTGGAATTTAGCAAAACTAAGCTACTGGCCAACAGGACTAGTGAAATTAAGAAACTACTAGTACTCCTTCATATTTACTGGTCAGGAACACTCTATTAGATTTGTCAGGTCACCAGCAGGATGACTAGCTAGCTAATTTCACTCACCCTACAGATTTTTGACTTGCCACGGGCCAGCGTTAATTTCCACCTCTGCAGTATATCAAAAATCAAAAACTATTTCATTATATAAGAATAAACACTGATGTCATGCAGCTGCTTAAATATAAAAACATTTTTCCCTCCGTAGATCTTCAGGAAACAATCAACACGTTATTGGAAGAAAAAAAGCAGTTAGCGTGTCAGTTACAGGAGCAGCAAAGACAGATTGAGGAGCTGACAGCACTTGTAAGTATACTGCTTATGTCACTGGAGAATAAGTTCATTCATGCTAACCAGAGCTCTGTAGGGGTTTTAGGGTTGCACTACGAACATGAACATTCTGAATAAAGAATGCATTACTAATGAAGCCTCATAGTCACCTTGAGTATCTGTCTTCATGTATTACAGTCGACATAGAAGAATATTTCAGTGAATTTAATCACTTTACGTTTTCTAATTATTATTATTATTTTTTCATTCACTGCGTGACTTGTTATGGTAGGTGTTATAAACACATTATTGTTTACTAGACTGAAAAAGAGCAAGGAGAGATGAAGGAGCTTCACAAGACCATCGAGGAGCAAAGCAAAACCATCAAAAGATTCAACCGAGGTGAGCACTGCTCTGATGCACATTGGACAAGAGATACATCAGCTGATGGTAGCAATAATTTCCTTATTAAATTTAGTGAAGTGCTATAAGTAATGTGGGTTTCTTTTATACTGTGCATGTGAGCATTCGACTCTCTAAACATCACAACCGTACATTTAAGTTCAGCATCTTTTCCTTCTAGCCTCCTCAGACCTGGTTCCCATTACACACCCTCATGGAATTAACAGGAGCAGATCCAGTACAGAAAATCCCTTAGCTTTGGCTAGGGAAATGTAATTTGACCTGATGTTATCTACTGAACTCCCTCCCTCTGTGTTTGTATTAACTTTGGCTGTGGTGGTTTAGCTACAGTATTAGCAGTACAGCGCTCACAGAACAAGATGCTGGATTACCATTCACATAATGTCTTTCTCTTCTCAGTGTCCATGATGGCTGCGAATGAATATGAAGGACTCAAGGAACAGTTGGATTTGGAACAGAGCCTGAGACAGAAGGCAGAGACCTATGCACATGAGGTATGATACATGTAATAGTTCTGACTCTAGTATTACTGCTATAAACTGCTTTTCTGAAGACTCAAAACATGTTCCCTATACTTGCGATCTGATGAACTTGTGAGACTTCATGAAACGTCATCCCTCACAACTCAAGTATTGTTCCAATTCAGAAGTTCACATTTGGCCAAGCCCAGATTGAATAACAGATGTGTTCTTGAATATCAAGGAAGCACCAGGAGGACACTTGTGTCAACTTAGGTAGTCAAATAACTGCAAATGGCAGCAGATTAGCATTTCATTATTATTAAATGTAGTTTTCAGGTGAGAAAATAATCTTCCATATTTTAAATAAGGGTTGATATACCTCTGAACACCGCTTTTGGACATGTGACATCTGCTAACCAGCTCTGATCATCTTTCGCACAGCTATGGTATATATTATTATATATATTGTTATTTAAAAATTTTTTTTAATAAATTTCTATTTACCATACAAACACAAACTGATTAATAATCTTCGGTAAAATGTTAAGGTTATGTTATTGTATGCCTCAGAACATGGCATGAATATATAATTTCTTATTAATATTTTAAACAATATTTTTAAAATGAAAACAAACATGCAATTTGGTATATGGGATGTTATTTTAGTGTAAATACCATTTACAGTTTGATAAAGGTGGGTCTCAGCCGAATTGAGTTTTATATCAGCAAGAACACTGCAGTTTCGAATGCAGAATGAGCATCCTGCATCCTCCCGGTCACTGAATTCTAGAATCCCATGCTGAATTTATTCAAGGAATCTGAACTTGACACACCTTGTTTTGAGACACATCCATTATTGCCATTATTTGTTGTAATGATATCAAGTGATATCGATTTAGGAACAGAGATAAACACTTTTTTGTTTCAGACGTCATTTGAAACTTGAGCTGGAATGTTCAGAGACAGAATATGAGTGTCTTGTTTTTCCTTCTTTAGATGCTGGTGAAACAAAAAGAAGCTAACAGGCAGAGCATGATTCTCTTGCAGCAGGCAGACCCCAGTGTTCAGCTGCTCCAAGCCTTGGAGGATGTAGCAAATATAACCAAAACACTGGAGCAGGAACGGCTGCAGCACCAAGAAAAGGTAGCCCATGTCATCGTCTTATCATTGTCACCAGCTGAAAGCACTTAGACCATGAAATAATGTATCACAAGATAGTATACAGTATGACTGCAACACATTGGTTGGTGTGAAGAGAATGAAGACTCAGTAGGCAAGCATGACAGAATGCCAACTTTCATTTATTACTGGGCTTTCAGCCTGTTCTTTCCAGCATGGGAGACTTCTAAACTGAAAAAAAGCTTCACACAGGCTCTGCAGGATGCTGTTAGAGGAAGTGCTCTGCACCACTGTGCTCTCTACTTGGCATGCAGCACCTCACTGCAAGACACACAGTGTATACATAAAGCATGGTTAATCTCACACACAGGTGTGTGCTCATTCATTAAATTTCCCACTCCTCCTCACAGACTCCGCCCTCCATTCACAAGCAGCACTAGGCCACATTGTTTAAGCTCTCTGTTGTTAAAAAAATGTTACTTTCAGAAAAAGGAAATTAAACTAAGCAGCTGATATAAATATAGGAACAGGTGATCAGTTACTTTTTATTAAACAAAGATACCAGGAAAAAAATACATAAAAAAAACACACTATGTTGTAATTTCTTGTGATTTCAATATTGTATTGTCATAGTGACAAGCACTCACATGAATGGTGTTTAAATAAGAGGTGTACACACATCTACACACACGTATGCCTTATTCCCTATTGTTTTCGTGAGGGTAATGGTGAAGAGAAAAAGCACCATTTGAACAATGGCCTGAAAAAAAAATATTAATAGGTAGTGTCCCAAATGTGCCATAAGCCTTGTGGATCAGGTATGAGCATACTTCACCCAATAGGACAATAATACAGGTGTGATACTTTATTTCCTGTACCTCAGTTGCCCTGTGTGTGCAGTCTCAGCAGATTGAGTATTTGCTTAAGTACCAATAGCAAATGGCAGGATGTGATTAGGAGGCTTGCCTTGCCTCTACTTCTGGAGTGTTTTAAGTACAGCTTTAATGTATCAGAGGCAAATCCAGCAACTCACAAATAATATAGAGCAGAAAATCATACATAAAGTGCACTGGTAATTTCAATTTCGCTGATATATTTCACATTGCTTTCTAAAGCATTGTAGGACAAGAGACAGACATGAATGAAAAAAGAATTAGCTGTTCGCTGGTTAATGTCAGACTGTAGTGCTACTGACAGAACTGCTGTCCTAAGCAGGCAGGTGCAGGAAGGAGTCCAGCTAGTGGGCCATCAATAAACCCGCAGCTGCCCAGGGCTTGCATTCAAATTTCGGACAAGGTTGAATCAATATTCCACAATGATGACAGACCACCTACAGTATTATAGTACAGAACTGCAAGTAATAAATGCTCATTAAGCAATCATTTAAGTTTTGCTCAAGTCTTTCAACATTGCCTTTACAATAAATGTTGAAAATTTGCAGTGGTTTGCAAAAGTATTCACCACAGTTGGCATTTTTAATACGCCTCAGCCCAGTGGGCATGACGAACAATATGGCCACCATGACTGCTATATTGAATTTGCATTCAGTGCATTAACTCGAAAAGACTATCAAAAATGATCACCATTTTTGGTGTTCATTTTGGGACTGGGCATACTTTTTATAATGTGGTGCATAGGCTGATGGGTATTGCCCGCTTTATGGGTTTTTTTTCCTATTTTGTTGCCTTACAACCTGGAATTAAAATGGGCATTTAGGGTTTTATCAATCAACTTGCCAGCAACCTTGAAAATGCAAAATATTTGTTATTGTGAAGCGTACAAGAATCAGACAGGGACCACACCCCCCTTCCTTCCCCAATCACTATTCACACACCAAAATCAGTACTTTGTAGTGCCACCTTTTGCAGCAATTCCCGCTGCAGTTCTCTTAGGGTACGTCTCTGTAAGCTTGCCACATATAGCCAGATATAGTGTTCGCCTTGATGGCCAAAAGATTACATACATCTGACCAGAACAAATGAGGAGTCTTCAACATGCTGTTTGGTAAAGTAAATGTGCAGTTGTGGCTTAGTGTTTAAGGCGATGGGTTACTGATCCAAAGGTCAGTGGTTCAATCCCCACAATCACCACTGTTGGGCCCTTGAGCAAGGCCCTTAACCCTCAGTTGTATAAAAATGATAATTGTAAGTCGCTGCTGTAAATGTATGTTCTTATTTATTCTCATATAAACAATGAATACTTTTGCAAGCCACTGTACAAAGGAGTTTTGTTTTTAATTTGACTTGTTTACCATAAAGTCTAAGCCTGGATGTTCTATATGTTGATGGTTTATGGTTGACTACATCTTCCAAAGGTTGTCATGTTAACATAGGGAAAACAGATAATCCTTGATGCCCAGTGAAACGTCTTTGTAGTTCTTACATGTTCTCTTTTCCTCTCTTAATGTAGGTAAAGGCTTTAGAAGATGAGCTGCATCAAAGTGCCTTGAGAAAGCAGCTAGAACAGCTGCAGAAACAGCTGGAGTTACTGGACGAGGAGAAAAAAGACACAGAAGAGCGTCTCCAGCAGGAGGTGAAAAAGTGTGGCGACTTGGAGAGCAAAGGTGAGATCATCAACCTGTGGGAAAATAATTTCTCAGTGGTATCCCCATCACTGAGACCCGTTGATGGATTTTATCCTTGTTATTTTTAGAGCATTGCAGCATCTTGATCAGAGATATACTAGAGATAAATAAAGAAATCAGGCTAACTAGGCAAGTGAAGTCATGAAGAGAATTTCTTCAGGAACCGAACTACCACATGAATTCATATACCCTATTCTGTTGCCACATAACGTATAACTTGTTTTGTTTATAGGTAACTTGGTAACATTAAATGATGATTTTGGTGATTTTTAAAAAAATATTTATTGCCATCTGACTGACCAGAGACGATCTGAGATGCTATAAATTTATAAATAATATTCTTGGTTATAATATGTCTCTAAAGTTTTTGCTTCAGGTATGAGTCATATATTTACAAATTAAATTGCATTTAGAAATAAGCAGTCCAATATATGTGGGAGCATTGCTGAGGAGTTAGAAACATTATTTTAACACTGTTTTAACAAAGTCCAGAAAAGTGTTGCAGTAACGCCTCCCTGCTGTCTGCAGTGAAAGAGCTGCAGGAGACTCAGCGCAAAAGTGAGTCAGCACCAGCTCCATCTCCTGGGACAGCACCTCCTCCTGCTCCTCCACCTCAGCCTCCTCCACCTCCCCCACCTCCTCCACCACCTCCTCCACCACCACCTCCCTCCCGCTGCAACCCACTCAGGTAATGTTTCCGCCAGGCCATACTCAGACTGTAGTGTCCCTCCCTGTTAATCCACGAACATACTTCAATTATTCTGGGACATTTACACTCACTAGGCACTTTATTAGGGGAAAACAAAAACAAAAACAAAAGAAAATCCTGCACACAACACCTATCCACTGAGTTCTTGACTGATGGTATACTTAATCTGTGTCCTGAGGAACCAGTATAAGAATATATTCACTGATAGTGACTTTAAAGCACTTCTGTAAGTCGCTCTGGATAAGAGTGTCTGCTAAATGCAGTAAATGTAAATGTAAACATGCCAATTCATGCAGCTATTTAATCAGCCAAGTGATAGTCTCAGATTGGCTGACAGGAGTGGAACCTGATATGTAAACACTAACTGAAGCTCTTTATATGTATCTGTATGATTTTATACATTGTGCTCCTGGTACATGAATGATTGGCTGGAAAACACAATGTATATAAGGTCTACATGTGTTCTTAATAATATTGGTGGTGTGTGTATGTACATATACAGTATATAATAATATCAGTAGTAGTACCTTCACCTATTAATCACAAAATATTAGAATAGTATATGAAATACAATTAATATACACTTCTCTGCCAAAAAAAAGGTCGTACATATGAATATGTTGTTGTTCTGTCTTTAGCCTTGCTTACAGAACGTAATTGTCATGCCATTGTTTCAACAAACTTAAGCAACATAACATCTCTTTCCATCCAGTGCTGAGTTCATTTCATGAGTTTAACGTCTTAAAATAATGAGGGGAAAACTGAACCACTCCATAAAGTCTTCTCCAGCACATCCCAAAAACTTTCAATAGGGTTAATGTCAGGACTCTGGATAGACATGAATTTGAACTCTTGATTTTCCCACTAAACACAATTCTTTATCTAACAGCTCCCTCATTGCAATCATGAGGAAATCTTCCAAGACTGGAAAAGGTTCTCCGAAAATAGAGCAGGCTCCAGGTGACATTTGCTATGGCTCCACACAGTCCAAACAGCACATGATTCTATGTTGTCCTGGCTTTTCTTATGTTCTCACTTGACGTACCTCATCCTGGCTTTTCTCTGCGCAGTGCCAGAAGCTGTGAATGATGTCAAAGTAAAGGCTGTGAATGAAATGATGGAAAGGATCAAACATGGGGTAGTTCTCAGACCTGTGAAAGGACAGGACACCAAGGTGATGCTCATGGTCTTCATGAAGTGAATTGTTGGTTGAAGCTTTGTGTCTTGCTGTATGTTCTGATTGGTGATTCACAATCTTATATTGTTTCTGTATGTCATCTTCTGAATTGACTGGCACATCTGCAGAGATTTGTTGCAAAGGTAAGCCTGAAGAATGAAGCTATTTTAAAAAAAGGATTATTTGTTCATGCTCCCAGAAGAATAGTGTAGTTATTCAGCACTGACATGTAGGCAGACACTTCATATGGAGTGAGTAAACTGACTGTTTAAGGCATTGATTGATGAAGGCTCCATGACGACACTCTTTCTCACTAGGGATGTCGGGGTTGAAATCAATAGGTTAGACTCACGGTCAAGATTTTATTATATACCATCTGTTCTGTGCTTCGGTGCCAGGAAGTGTGTATGCCTTTCTTCTGCATAATGCAAGCATAAATAATCTTGAAGTTTATAAGGAACAATTTTATGGTTTTATAGCTTACCAGTGGTCCATGCTACCAGATCACTGTGTTGTCCTAAAAAGTGCCACACAGTCATGCCTGCATTTTCTGTTCAACAGCCAGTACCAGTTACTGATGAGAAACACCAGGAGAGTGCAATGGAGGAGCTAAAAGGCATCCTGGTATTTTACTTTTCTTCATATATACCACACCTAAAAAAAATTCTTGTAATAATAATGTAAGACTGTGTACATGCATGATATATACGAGCATGTGAGAGTCATAGTTGTTCCATTTGCTTTCCCAGGATGCAGTAAAGAAGAGTCCCAGTCGCGGCTTCCAGGAGACATTGCCTGTTAAGAAGGACAGTGAGCTGGAAGTGATTCTCCGGAGGAGACGTAAGCAGGCCTGTGAGCCAGCTCCATCCGGTTAGTCTCATGTCAAAAGCCAATATTAGCAAGATTTTAGTGTGCTTGGGCAAAATAGCGTTAATGTGTTAGCTTGTGTTAACTTAACTTTGTATTATATATATGTGACCCATCACAACATATTACGTCGCACGGGCCAGTTTTGAGCTATAAGAAAGAAAAGGGCTGCAGCCTAAAAAAGAAAAGTATTATTTGTCAAAAATAAGCCTGCAAAGAAAATGAAGAAATTGACTCGGTTAGCTTGCAAGGAGCTCATTTTGCCATGTTCAGTTCAAGTGGGCTTCGCTTTATAAATCCTGACCACACCCACTCTTGTTTGTTCAGTTTTAAATGAATTTCACCAGTTTGGAAAATGTGTAGATTTTCTGCATCTGGTAAAAAGTGGTTGTTGTTGTTGTTGTTGTTGTTTTTGTACATCAACCTTTATATAATTTTTGATACTATAATTCTGCATAAATATTAAAAATAACTGTTATTATGATTATTTCAATGTATTTGAATAATTTCATGGTGTTATTTATAATATAGAGTGGTGGTTGCTAAGGACTTTTGAAGTTCACTGGTTCTTAACTTACATCTTTTTGTTTATTTTGAAATCTCCTAAAATTCCTGCACAAAACTGACCATATCTCAGCAACCAGACATACTGCATGAATGCTAACTGAGTCAGGAATATGGCCATAACTAATATAGCCCAAAATGTGACTTAATACCTGATTTGATGTGATGGGTCACACATGGATTTTATTTTGTAATGTTATTTCTTTGAAAGTCGGATTCCTTATATGTAAAAAAACTATTTAGCAATTAAGTGCAAGTAGACTTGGACATCAAGCTCGTTTACCTGGAAATGAACCGCAAGTGAATGTGTTTTAGCTGTTTATATCTAATTACACACCACTAAAACAGCACTTAGTTCCTTGAAATAAATCTTTAGCTGAATTTGATTGGACTGTTCTTATACCTTTTATAGATGAAGTGGAAGGTCAGATCAGCAAAGTGTCCTCAATTGATAGTCTGAATGGCCGGCACAGTTCAGACTCGGGAAAAGACACAGACAGGCCGAGCAGCAGCTCCCTCTCAGGGAGCGATTCCAGTCCTAGAAGCAGCTCTGATTTAGGCACCGAATCCAATGGAAACAAGCAAAATGCCGCTGTGCGTACATCTCTCTCAGAGAAAGAGCCCTCAGAACTGGTCATCAATGGTTCTTCTACACGGTAAAGATACTTCAATGGTTATCACTATACAGATTTTTAGCTTAAAAACACTAGGAAGTAAATGCTAGGAGGAAAAACTGAGTATGTGTATACAGGGTATGTACAGTCATGTGTAAAAACAAGAACACCCCATGGAAAAAGATTTTTTGACATATTTGAACAAGTAAACATTTCGCCCTCTATAATACAATGCCTTCATATTTATTACTTTGCTGGACTGCTTAGATCATGGGGAGGCTGGAACCTATTTCAGCAGACTTTTGGCAAAGGCGGGGTACACCCTGAACAGCTTGCCAGTATATCGCAGGGCAACACACACCATTCACACTCACACTTACACCGAGAGGGCAATTCGGAATATCCAGTTAGCCTAATGTGTATGTCTTTGGACTGTGGGAGGAAAACAGGCTACTGGGAGGAAACCCACACAAGCACAGGGAGAACGACCTTCTTGCTGTTAGGTGGATGCACCAACCACTACGCCACAATGTTGCCCCACAAGGAAAAAAAAAGGGGAAGTGGCTGGGGAGAGGGACATCTGGACCTTACTGCTTAGGCTGCTGCCCGCGCGACCCGACCCCGGATGAAACGGAAGAAGATGAATGAATGAATGAATGAATGAATGAATAAATAAATAAGATATTCTTTTGTGGTGAAGCTAAGTACATCCTTGGCCTTAGAAGCTATTAAAAAGTGTTAATTCTTCCATGTGTACACAAAGCCTGTATATACAGAGTGCGAGACAGAGATAAGGGTACAAAATACACTGCCAGAAGTGGGTGGCACTAGTGCACAGTGAGGGCAGTCATGCCAGCGAACTTAGATACCTAGCTTCTCCTGGCTGAATAATTTGGTTTACCTGTACCTGCTGCTTTGGAAATTTAAGGCCAGTCTTATCTGCAGCCCTTACCCAGACCCAGGGTAAGCATAAAAGCAAAGGAAAAATAGAGGGGCACACGTAGAGTCAAGGTACCTCTGCGACCCAGCATGGATAATGTAGCGAATAGGCCATATGTGGGTCCTGGTTTTAATTGCCTATACCATATCGTGTAGTATTGTACAAAACATGGACAGGAAAGCAAAAGTAAATAAAGCTGCTTTTACATTGGCAACAGGAACAACTTGCACATGGAGCCTCCTACTTGACAACGATTGTGCTCAGATGGCAAGTAGCACCCGGAACAAGATCTTCTGGAACAACTTGCGCCATCTTGAAAAATGGAAAAAAATAGTTTTTACATGAGCACTTATAATGGGGCATCTTGTTCTGGGTGCAGGTTGTTCCAGTGCAAATGCCCCTGTAAAATCAGCTGAAGTAAGAGATATAAGACACAGTTGAAACCTTTTTAATGTGCACAAATCACAACCAAAAGGTACCTTCATCATTCCTACTTAAAGAAAAAAAAAAGCCTTCCATGCCAATTTACACATCAGCGTTTTTTTCACTCTGCACTTGGGTCCACACTGAATAACTATAAAGCTTTGATGGTGTGTTTCAGAGAGCTTAAGTATGAAGAGCAGGAGAAAAGTGAACAGCACATTGACCCTAGCCACCCAGCGCAGCGTGAGGATCCACAGGTGACTATATGCTCCTCAGGAGATGGTACGAACACAGCAAACAGCAGCTTGGATGCCGAATGTTAACAGCAAGGAATGGCACTAGCAGGTCAGCTGCAACCTTTGCACAGAAACTCCCCCCTCCCCCAAATTGATTTATTTCAAAGTTCAGATACATATTCCCCAGTTGTACTTACCCTAACAAACCAATTTCGGAATGCAACAGTATTTTGTTTTCCTTTCGGAATGTATTATGACACCTACAATTGAACAGGCTCAATGCCTGCAGTGGTATTATAATTTGATCCTCTTGTGGTTTTATTTGCAAACAAGGCATGTCCGCAATGATCTCAATAAACAACAAGAAAAATCTTGAAAGCGTTCCTAACCAGTGACCTTACAAAGGGATTGTTAATTCTCCTGCGAATTAAAGAAAATCGGTCACCTTAACCTTGCTCGAGCGCTGACCGCATCAAACCCCACCTTAGTCAACCACGGCACGCACTTACCCGAGTGGAGTATCTATGAGGAATTGTGGTGCCCCATTTGACACCACCTACCCACCCAAGGTGAAGACCACATTCCATATATGCTTAATTAAAATGTTGATGTGAATGCATTTAGGCCCCCAAGGCCTTAACCTGAGGTACCTGAGGTACCCTTTTAATCTGTCGACTGAATCGACAGAATTTTTTAATTTTTTTCATTCTGTGACCACTTTTCTTTTAAGGACAGTTAAGTCTTTTAAGGTCATGTCTCTATCAGTAGACAGTTTGGTGTGGAGTTATTTATTGTAAGTAACTCAGTGCTGTATGGTGGGTTATGGTTATATTTCTTGATCTTATTTTGGTCATCCAAATACAGTTTAATTAGTGCTGCACAATATTTCTGAAAATAATATATTGACTGTAATATTTTGTCCTGATAAACAACACACACAAAAAAAAGAAAAAAATCAGACATTTTTGACAATAATTGGTATCTCTTTCCAGGTAGCAGCATTAACAAGAACACTGCTATATTTATCCAGTAAAGATCATTGTTTATAATGTGTAACCTGAATTTTAAACCAGTCTGAGACCAGTACTGCACATCAAGGCACTTTTGTTGTCCTTTCTGCTGTTTTTCGGTTCTCTCTATGAACAGTCCTCTCAAGATGCAAACATAAGCCATGTAAGAGCAAATTGGCTCTTGTGTAAGCATATGGATCAGAATGAAGGAGAAAAGAGAAGGTCTAGTCACTCTACCTCCTATACGACAAACTCACCTCCTAGCTATCTTTAATTGTACAGCTTCTCCACATATAATGTGAACACCCTCATGGAGTGAAGTGGTTTCCTCTAACGTCTTCCACCTGTGTTGCACTGCAATGGACGTACTGTTCATGGGTACTACATTTAGTTACGCTTTACTACAATTAAAGGGTAGAGCTAGGTGTGTTGAGGTTTGTAACCTCCAGAGACGATGCGATAACATCTGCAAATTGTACTGATGTCCACTGGACCTAATGCACGTTGAGGCACTTTTTTTTTTTCCATCTGAGGCACTGTGGTTACAGTCTGTGTCCCATCCTCATATAATAACCTTTGTGAATCAAATGTTAAGTAATTTTCCTGCTGGACCTTGTTCCTATACCCATTGAAAACTAATCCTAATGTACATGGCACGTTAAAACACTCGAAAAGGAACTGACCTATGAATTAGTCAGCACCTTTGGAATGTTTATTGGCCTTATTGCAAATCCCATTCATTCCTCTATAACATTATTTGTTTAACTTTCTAGGCTACATTGAAGTTAGATGATCTGACAGTTGTGATCGTGTGTGTGTGTGTGTGTGTGTGTGTGTGTGTGTGTGTGTGTTTTTAAAATGAGTGCACTTTTTCATCTGAAACCATGTCTTTCTGCTGCACCACACCTTTTAAATTGGACTAAATAAAAATAAGATATACAGAGAGAAGACTGTGGTCTGTGATGACTGATTTCTTTCTTTCTCCTCCCCCCAAAAAAAAAAAAAAAAATCAATAGCTTCATAAAATTACAGTGGTTTGATAAAGACCATTTGGAAAATAAAACCTTTCCAAAAAAAACCTGACTGATAAATGGCCCTCCACCACCCCAATTTTTTATACACTTAAATGAAAGTTAAGTATAGATGTGTAGCAAAGGGGAAAATATTCTGTCAAAGGGGAGTAAATTCTCAGCTTTTACCACATACTGCCAACTCGTTTACAATCCACACGTAACTAACCTGCACTCAGGTCTATGTAGGGCCTGGAAGGAAAGCACTGGCTGCCCAGTTTATAGGTTAGCAAGTATTAAAGATATGTACAGTGACTTGAATGAAATTTAGAGCATTATTGCAATGTGCATTATTAAATGGGGAATAATAAATTACATTAGTGCCTTGCAGGCATGTTATAAGCATTTCTTAGTGTGATAACTGCATTTCAGAAAAATGGCCAGAAAGGACAATCTGATCTTACATTTGTTGACTTACAGTAGGCTACATATGTTCATATATACTGCATGGAAACAGTACAATCTGTTCGATATGATATTATTTTGGGGTAACAGACAATATTAACCTGACATTGCACCAGTAGTTTTGTTTGACTTTCACATAGAAGCCTCTTGGTAATTGGTAAGTACATCTATGGCTAAACAGACATCATTCACCTGTTGTCATATTTTTAATAATATATTACACAAGAATGGCACAATATGATTGGTCAGGTATCTTGGGATTAATAAAAACATCCTGAGGATATTGTTGAATCAAAATGGACATGGTCACGTGGAGAAAGTGGTGTCATCAAGATCATGCTCACTTATTCGCTGTACTGCTTCAAGCTATATATACATGTTGGATGTTATCAAACTAGTCCCCTCACTGTTCTATACAGCAACATCCACCTTGCCTACAGCAAGTAATTAATTTAAGACACTTTGGATGTTGACATTTTCAAGCCCAGACTTTGATAGGATAGATCAACAGAGGCTCATTTAATTCTGGCCTATAGCGGCAAGGCTCACTGGGTATGTTCTTTGGTTGAATAATTCTTGTTTTTGAACCAAAAGTATAATTTAGAATTAAATTTAACAAGTTCTACACTGATTTCATCAGATCATAAGACATTTCTTTTGGCAAAAAGTTAAATTAATAAAGTAATGAAAAATATAAAAAAAAGATTAGAAATGAATTCATCATAACCAGGAAAGCCAGTGTGAGGAAAGGTCTTTAATCGTAACAGATGCAGAACACACACACACACAAAAAAAAAAAATCACAACTAGCAAATAGCCATAAAAGGGCTCTGTTCTAATGAAAATAGGGCATCTTTTCAACTATACATATATGAAAATCAGTAAACGAGTACATTATAGAATCAACAAAAATGACACCAAAATCCTCCAGAGGGACGGTCTAAGCAAACTAAGACTCATGTATAACAAACATTTTACAAGACCAATGAGACTCCTCCAAATTCAGTTCTTCTCACGATTACTCTGTGCTTTGGCTTTCTCCTTTTCCAAGTGTTTCTAAAATGCAAAAAAAAGTTAGAATTAAATAAACAACCTGCACTTGTACAAAATTTCTTCTTTATTACAGGTTTATTACATATTAAAATATTCATATGAAATCACCTTGAGTTTCTCGTAGTGTGCCTGGCTACTGCAGTGCACTTTCTTAGCAGTGTCTTCATTGGAGTAGAAAAGGAAACACACTCTACAGTAGTAGCCCATCTTCACAAACTCCACACCTGAAACAGTCCAGTGTTTTTAGTTAACAATCAACACCATGTTTCTAACGGAAGTGTAGATCAAGTTTTCCAGAATAAAAATAATGTTTCCAAATTCAGAGTAAAACTGATACTTTTAGATTATTTCTCTTGGTGTTTGATCTGATAAAATTTCATCATGTGCATACTTAGAAAAACGGACAGGACTGGACATTAAACATGTTAACAACGGCTTTCAATATATTGCTTTGAAAAAAGTAAGCTAATATACTTCTGCAATCAACATATGTCTGCTTGGTTTATTTATTTATTTACCTTTTGTGTCACAAAGAATATCTGGCAATTTTCACTGAGTCCATTTCAATTCACAAAGTTCAAGGGGGTAAATAATTATGCAATGCACGGTAGTTAATCCATAATCAGGATCAGGACCTCATTTAGATTCGGCCTTTGACTCTAAAATGATGACTTACCCACTGGGACATTTGGCTCATATGGACCGAGGGAATCTAGAGTGGTTTCAGGTTTTCTGACAGACTCCGTTGGTGGTGGGGGGGCTTCAGTCGGCT
>JAQMYF010000024.1:44953581-44981940 GCA_030014195.1 Neosilurus mollespiculum | reverse complement strand
ACAACTCAATACAATACAATATACTGCAACATGGCCCAAAATATCAAGAGTTACAGAAGAGGCTATATGGATTTAATAACAGTTGAGCAAAAGGTCATTGTAGAGAACTGTTAAGATATAAACAGAACTCTGTAAATCCTTAAAATGACCTGGAATGAAAGAAGACATTGAATATAGCAGCCAGGAGAGGAAGACCATGGAGGCATGGACCAGTTAAATTGTAAACATATATGAATATTAGAATCACAGAAGAGAAAACCAACTTCACTTGGACAGAAATGTGCTGGACTGACAGATCAATGAACAGTGATTTTACACCCATTAGGAAATTAAGTTGATAATGTTCATAACTGAAGAGAGACTCGTTTTCTGTAAGGTACTGGCTACTTGCAACACTCCACCAACATAATCTGGTAAGAGGAGTTCGGCAAACATGTTTATCCAAGTCAAAATGTTTCCAAAGGACCAAAACAAAAACTGAAGAGTAATGAACATGCAGCCTATTGTACATTCACTAAATATTCCCTAATATACACTACTACTCACTTATTTGTCATCAGTACCTGCCTTATCTTTGACAGGACCAGCTAAGCCTGAGGTGAGCCAAGAGTTATGCTCATCAGTTCGTTTTTGACATCACTCTACTTCCAAAAGGTACTAGCAACCCTTTCATTGGTGAACATGTTGCTGATGGATTCATGGAAAAAGTTTGAGTCTCAGGAATGCTGCATTCAACTCAGTTATATCTTGTAATTCCCAACCACAAGCAAACACTTCTTCAACTCTGACACAGCTTGCACAGATAAAAGTGACATACTCTTGAAAATAGTAAACGTTGTGCTGAATGGATAGGTCAAATCACTGTGGGGCGTCCGGTAAGAACCCTGGTACAACCATTCAGTTTAAGGTAAAGCCTCTTTATTAAGTTGGTCTTCCTATTTACAGGTCGTCGTCAGAGTCAGTCAGAATACCTAGAGTTGAGAACTTAAATGATACAACAGGCAAGACAAGCACTTATGACATCAAAAAGGGAAAACACTAACACTACTAAGGTGATTTCCGTGATGTCACAAAAGGAAGCTTAGTATGAAATAACAACCGGAAAACACTAAAAAACTATC
This sequence comes from Neosilurus mollespiculum, assembly GCA_030014195.1. Taxonomy (NCBI): domain Eukaryota; kingdom Metazoa; phylum Chordata; class Actinopteri; order Siluriformes; family Plotosidae; genus Neosilurus; species Neosilurus mollespiculum. Next base: position 44,980,819 of record JAQMYF010000024.1, on the reverse strand, counting down.
ACAATGATATGAGCTCCCAATAAACTCTAGTTTATTGGTCCATGTGTAACAGAACATCAGACTTTACCAATATCATTAAAGGCAAACTGAACACCGATGATCTGCGATACCCCAGATGGCAAGAGCGAACCGTCATTCACATATCTGTAACAGATATAACAACCCAGGTCTGGGATTATGTTGGCAAATCTAGGTCAAGCACTACAATATGGTGTTAGAGCCACAAATGTCAGTCAAATCTGGTCTGTGCAAAAAAGAAGCCTTAAGTTAATTAGGTACGTGGATAAAAAATTCAATCAGCAAACACCACAGCCAGAAAGAGCTTGAAAATACAAACAAAATGACACCAAAATTTTCTTCTGATGCCTTCATCCAGAGATATGTTGTTCTGAAGTTTGTAAAGCATCCTGTTTTTGTTTAATTCATTAACAGTAAAACAATAGATAGAGTGTGACAGAAATTTTACATTTTATTGCATTTTTCATGAAACCTTCAGGCCAAATCCAAACAACTCAATGATTCCTACATAACCTCAACACACTACACATTAAAACAGTGGTCTCTGCACACTATTAAGTGCATTACCTATTAAAAAAAAAAAGCCTCAGGTGGCCCTCAAAGTCCCGAAGGTCCCCCCTTCCTCGTCAATTTTTACTGGGTTCCACTTATAAGACTCCAACCAAACTTGGAACATACCGACAAATTTTTTAAATAATTATCGATACCTTGCGACTCGAAGTATTGGCAATTTGGACACTTTGAAATCGGAGTCCACTTTCACCATCAGCGTATTAGCAAACCATGGGACAACTTTAGAACATTTCAAATCGAGACTGTTCATTGGGTGAACATCAAATGGAATCCCGGGAAGTCTATACCATTAGCCAATAAAAAGCCGATTTTGGTGGAATACCCATCAAGTGCCTAACCAACTCTAGAGAGAACAAAGATGGTGGCCGCAATAAATCATTTATCCACATACCTTTATATGTCCTGAAGCACTGTTAACTTCTCTGGGCTTGTAGGCATCAGGGATGGACCATGACAAAGTGGAAATGTGTAGTGCGGTGAGACAAATCCAAGTCCTTTTTGGAAGAAATGAAGAAGAAGAAGAAAAAAAAGGACCATCCAGACTGTTATCAAAAAGTCCAAAAGCCAAGGCCTTTATAATATGGGGCTGTGCCAGTGCCAGTGCCACTGCAGGAAGTAACTTAAGTCAGCTCCATAAGTATTGGGACAGTGTTACAATTTTTGTACATTTGTTTCTACACCACCACAATGCATCTGAAATGAGCAGTCAAGTCGTGACTGAAGTGTTCACTTTCAATTAATTTATTGGGTTTAAAAAAAATTAAATAAAAATTGCACTAACCTTTTAGGAATTACAAGCGAAATACACTGGCAATCATAGCTTAGACCTGTAAAACCTGGATGATCATAGAATTCTTTCCTTGGTCTTTTCTAAAGTCAAGAACACCCCCGAGGAAGTAAGCTTATGATTGTCAACATAAACAGACAAGAGCCATCTCTAAGAATGCAAGCATGCAAACCTCTGGTAACACTCAAGAACAGAAAGGCCAGAGTAGACTTTTCTAACAAGCCTGTCCAGTTCTGAAGCATGATTGTCTGGACAGGTGAACCCAAGTTTAACATGTACTAGAATGATGGAAAGAGAAGAGTATGGAGAAAGAAAGGAAGGGCTCAAGAACCAAAGCATACCACGTTCACTGTCAAACATGGTGGACATAGCCATCTTTGGCTGCCAGTGAAACTGGGTCACTGGTGTTTATTGAGGATGTAACAGCTAATGAAAGAAGCAGGATGAATTCTGAAGTGTACAGAGGTATACTTTCTACTCAGATTCAAAGTCAAATTCTGCAAAATTGATAGGAAGGGACTTCACAGTACAAATGGACAATAGCCCAAAACATACAGAACAACCCAAGAGCATCTTAAAGCAAAGAAATGGAAGGTTGTTGAGCATGCTTTTAATTTAGTGAAGGGGAAACGGAAAGACCCACAATCAAGCAACACCTACAGGTGGCTACACTAAAGACTTGGTAAAACATCTCAAGGGAGAAATGTTATAATGCACATGGGTTTAAGACTTGAGGCAGTCGCTGACTCCAAAGTACTTGCTTCCAAGTATTACAAATAATGTTTATATTTAATAATTATGATAGTTTGTTCCATTATTTCTGAGTCTGTCAAAATAGAGAAATGGCTGTAATTCCTAACAGGTGAATACAATACTTTTGTTAAACCCCAAACGTTTACACTTCTTGAGTTCTTTATTTGCGATCCATTGTGGTGGTGAACAAAGAAAATTTTTTTTTTAATTGTTACATTTACCCAGTACTTATGGATCCGACTGTACACTTCCGGCGGTGTCAGAATGAACGCAGAAAAGTATATTTTTAGAATTTTTTGATGCAGCGTATTTTCCAGGAACACCCACACGTATTTCAACAAGACATTTCAACATAAAACATTGTGCCCAGGTCAAAGAAAACATACAAATTGTTGTTTTAAATATTTCTGATTTGTGATAGATGAAATGGCGTAGACTTTAAACAAATGCAAAACTGTCCAGGACTGGCCGCTCCAGAAAATTCAGCCCAGGAGCAGACCTTCTGGTGTGGAGGGTGGGGAAAAAAAAAAGTCTCGAAAAAAACCCTCCTAAATTTCATAACAGAATCTCCTAGTAACTCTTGTAAGTGTTGGCATGAAAGTGCATACGTCTACCATTAGAAAGAGAATGAACATCTCTGACCTGCATATGTAGTGTTCAAGGAAAAGCCCTTTGCTGTACAAGAAAGAGGACATTACATCCAAAGGTGAGGCATAGAGAACTAAATGTTACAGTTTTGGTTCCTTTGCTGTCTCCAGGACTGGGAAGCTTAAAGTATGCATCACTATCATTATTTGCATACAGATCAAAGAGTGCGTGGTGATGATGTGAGGCCATCCGTCTGAAATTTGAAGCTGTACTGAAAGTGGACCTTTCAACAGGATAATGATCCTAAGCACACTACAAAATCCACTAAGGAATGGATCCAAAAAAAAATAAAAAATAGAAAAAGAAATTGTGTTATAAAATGGCCTAGTTAAACACAGATTTTAACTCAACTGAAACACTTCGGGAGATTTAAAAAGTGCAAAACATGCAAGAAAACCCTCACACATCTTGCAGCTGAAGCAGGAATGGTGAAAATATTTAGCAGGTTGAAAATGTGTCCAACAAGTTGTTTCTGCTAAAGGGGGCAAAACGAGCTTGTGAGAGAAAAGGTGTATTTCCTTTCTCCACAGAAGAATATCTAAGGATTTTTTTAAATAAATAATTGTAACGGCTCAATTGTGGATAAGAACTTTGTGGTTTTGTTCAAATATATGAACTTCACTTGTAGGCTTCATTTTAAAGAGTGTGGAATGATTCTGTATACACACATACATATACATACATTAAAATGTGTTTTATTATACAATAAATAAAAATCAACAATTTCCAAGGGATGTAGAGTAACCAGTGGAGCAGAGTGGTATGCCAATCCTGATGCTAACTAAAGATACTATCCCATCAGGATTAACATACCTTTATTTTCAAGTGGACTCGAATGCTGTTTAACGGTGTGAAAGCCAAGTCACAACTTCAGCGTGCAAAATTTGCCTCATAATGATTTACTGAGTGCATATGAAGGGGCGCGTCTACAAAAATGACTGACAAAAGGCCAACAGTAAACGCAAATAAATATCCCAGACCTAGCAGAGCTTTCCAAAAATATTTTTTTTTCCCTCCCTAGCTATGTAAAACACTTGCTTTTAGATAGTGGCTTTCTTATTGTACCAACATAACATTTTACACATTATTTAAACAAACAAACAAAAAAAAGAAACCACCTATGCATATAAAGCCAACACACTTGACATGATCTCTAACAGTTCTGTACAGTGTGCTTTCCTTTTTTGTTATCAAGAATGAACCAAAATCAGCAGATGGACAGAAATGTGAAATGTAAGAGTGAAGTCAGAGGAGGTTAATGATCTTGCATGTGAGAGGGATGTGTTTAGTTGTAAAGCTGTAGGATGTGAAAAGAGATTCATGTGTGTCAAGGTGAAATTCCTGACTTAAGCCAAGAGAAGCTGCTGCATGTGAAGAAAGCTGAAAGAACCTGATTAAAGGTATTAATGTCCACAGATGAAAATAAACAGGAACAATGCAAAAGGTAGCTATCTCAAGGACGAGCATGATAGAATTAGAATTGTATTCTTTTAATGATAATCTAGAGGTACTTCTCTGTTCGTAGGTCTGTAGAATGATCACAATAATAGAACTCAGGCTCTTCCCAGTTCTGTGGGTGAAAACAGCAGTCTCCACTGTATACTTACTGATAAAAATCTGTTAACCGATAATGGGGTCATACAGCATAGGATTTAAAAGGTTAAAGGTTAAGTTAATGATTTATAAGGCAGGATGTGTATTGTACTCCTTGGATATCATTAAAAATATTCCTGTGACGACAAAGGTCAAGAAAGGTCAACCACGGAGTCCCCTAGTGGCACAAGACATGTGCGTAGGTGTGGCCTGAAGACAACAGGATGGAGATGCAGAAACAATAAAACTGGCAGTTGGATGACAGACGAGGTTCACTTTTTCTGGTTGCTAGGAGAAGGTGGTTGGGACTCAGACTGAGTGAAGCCCATGATGCAAGATCACGTGCGTTTTGTACTTATTCTGATTTAACGTCATTAAATTACTAAACTGGGAACTGACTGAATCTGCTTGGTCTTTCACACATCAACGAACACGAAAGGCCTAGAGAAGATGGTTCCTTACAGCATGAAATGAAAACAGAAAGGGCTAGGCTAACTTTCCGAATGTACTGTTACTAACAGACTGATTACTTAAAGTCGGTTTTCATTTTCTTTAAACAATTTCTAACAGACTATTTTCCTCTTTTTTAAGCAATGTGACGATTCTACAACACCAAGCCAAGTCTTCAGTTGGATAATAATACCTAGCATGCTAACGGAGGAAAAATGCGAAAAGGTGCAAATGCAAAATATCAATGTATACCTTTTATTTATGTAAATAATTTAAACCTGTTATATTAAAGGGAAAACCCTTATCCGTATGTAAATAATTAACTCATATACTTACTGTTCAAATATCTTTCAACACGAAACGAACGAAAACGTTGCAGTCCACCTAACTGACACACTTCCGGTCACTCTTTCTTCCTCTGCGTCATTTTACTTCTGTCCCACATCAGAGGCGCCACACTGCCCCCTAGCGTACCGGCTCTCTTCTATACCACACTAATATACTGTAGTCTCATTCATTTACTCACTGCCAGTGATTATTTTATCCTCAGGGATCTTAGAGTCGCAGGACCAACACACACACACACACACAAAACCATTTATACTCACACCTAGGTGCAATTTGGAACAGGCAATTAACTTAATGTCTGTCTTTGGACTGTGGGAGAAAACCGGATTACCAGGAGGAAACCCAAACAAGCAGAGGAGAATGAGCCTGGGGATATCGACAGCACAAGACGACGTAAAAATAAATCAATGATGCAAAATTTTATTTTAGGCTCACAGGAACAAACTGCTTCAGGCAGGGTGGAAGTTCATTTTGAGAAGTAACGCTGGTATCATGTGCATGCATGTGTTTTGTGGGGAACAGCAGTGCAGATAATTATTGAATTATTTTATAGTGAAGCAGCCCTATCAAGCTCGAGCTCATCTTTCATACATATCTGCACTTGATTACATTCAATAAAAGGGACACAGTGACTCAGTGGTTAGCAACATAAAAGGGACACAGTGACTCAGTGGTTAGCAACATTGCCTCAGAGCAGGAAGGGTCGGTGTTGGGAGCAACCGTAGCCTAATGGTTAGAGAAGCGGCTTTGGGAATGAAAGGTCGCTGGTTCGATTCCCGAACCAGCAGGAAAAATGTGTGGTGGTGGGGGAGTGAGCTGCACCTTCCCTTCCTCCACCTTCATAGCTGAAGTGCCCTTGAGCAAGGAGGCACCTAATCCCCAACTGCTCTCCGGGCACCCTGGATATGTGGCATCCCACTGCTCCGAGTGTGTGTGCTTACTGTTTATGTGTGTGTGTGCTCACTTTGAATGGTTTCCCTTTAATCCCCTTGCGGGATTAATTCAGTATAGCAAAAAATAAATAAAATAAAAAATCAGAACCAGGGCCAGGGGCCTTTGTGTGTAGTACAGTGTGTATGGTCTCCCTGTACTTGCATAGGTTTCTTCTAGGTACTCTGGTTTCCTCCCATAATCTAAACGGTGAATGGTTGTTTGTGTCTGTGTTACCCCTGTGATAGCCTGTTCGTGGTGTACCCCACCTCTCTCCTGAAGTCAGTCGGAATTGGCTCAGCTACCACTTCAATCCTGATGGATAAGCAGTATAGGCAGAGGATGGATAGATGTTACAGACTTGTACTTTCTACAGATATTAACAAGTATTTCATACTAGTACAGGATGACCCCGCCGTCCCAGAAAAAAGCTCACATTTTTAAGCTAAATAACAAATGTAAAAAATAAACTGAATGAAACTTCATTCAAAATCCATCATTATTTGCACACGTAAAAATTTGATTATCGTTTCCCTTTTTTTTTTTCCATTTACCTTTGAAATGTGGGAGGATTTTTGAATCATCAGGTTGTTTGTTTTTTCCAATCACCCGCCATTAAATGAGTAATCACGGCACGGTGGTGTAGTGGTTAGCATGTCCGCCTCACAGCCAGAAGGTCCTGGGTTAAGCCCTGGACTTGGCTCCAGCATTCGTGTGTGGAGTTTGCGTATTCCCCCTGTGCTTGCGTGGGTTTCCTCTGGGTACACTGGTTTCCTCCCACAGTCCGAAGGCATGCACTTTAGGCTAATCGACTTTCACAAAGTGTCTGTAGGTGTGAGTGTGTTGGCCCTGTGATAGGGTTTGCCAGAGTCGGCTGAGATAGGCCTCACAATCACTAATAAAAGATATGAATGAATCATAACAGAGGTTTTGCTTCTTGAATTATCCTCCCAAACACTAGGTGGCGCCTTCATCCCTTTAAGGGGGTGTTTGTGCAGTCGGCTGAGCGAGTCATGAAGTAGCAGATGGCGGCATGGCGTCCTCCTATTATCATGAAATGCACGAGAATTTCAAAAACAACAGCAAAAGCCGTGAATTTCCGGCTCACAGCGCGAAAGTTCATTCTGTCGCCTGGAGCTGTGATGGAAAGAGACTGGCTTCCGGTTCATTCGACAAAACTGCGAGTGTTTTTGTCCTCGAAAAAGACCGACTGGTGGGTACAAAGTGTTCAACGCTAGCTGTCCTTTCCAAACGCCTGCACTAAACAGTAGGGAAGATTAGCATACTGTACTGTTTATCCTGCAGTACAGTGGAAACAGCATAGTTTCTCTACTAGAACAATAATCAATAATAAAACAATAATCCCAACCTCTTTATTCTACTCATTAGCTGAACTTGGGGTTTGTTGCTAGTCACTGATGCTAACCCTACAGGTCATGTATGCAGATAGTGTAGTTTCTTTCTCTTAAATGTTTGAGGCAATATTAAATGGATGACAGAAATGTGACTGTTGCTGTTTGTTATTGTTGTAGGATTTTAAGTGTTATTGCACTCCATACAGGTGAAGGAGAATAACTACAGAGGACATGGAGACAGTGTTGATCAGCTGTGTTGGCACCCAACCAACCCAGATTTGTTTGTTACTGCATCAGGAGACAAAACCATTCGGATCTGGGACGTCCGTACTACTAAATGCATGGCCACGGTCAGCACAAAGGGTACGTAGCGCCTACGGCTATTTTACTTTTTGTAAATAAAATGCAGATTAAAACACAACAGCGCCTGGTGTTAGAGGAAAACCATCCGCACATTACTACACAAAGAGGATCATTGTCGAATAACAGCATGCTCCAACTGGTTTCATTTTATTTTACAACCCACTGCAATTTACCGACTCTGATAACATTTACCTCTGCCTGGAGGTTATGTTTTCACCTCTGTTTGTGTGCAACATAGCTGGAAAAATTTATGCACAGATTTGAAATGTTTGCTCTCGGGTTGGGTATGGTACAAGCAACAAACCGTAACATTTTGGAGGTGACCAATAAAAAAGACCTATTCTTTAATATGGGGCAAAATGTTTATCAAATGCCCACTAAGGGGAGACATATCATTAAAACTGTGCAAGGTTATAATGATGCATTTGTGCCTAGTGGAGGTAGCTTGCACTCTCCCTCTAGTTATATTATTAAAAAAACAGAAAGCGTCATACTTCTGTGTATAGAGGTTGATTTTTTGTTATAGTGTTCACTCGACATCCACATATTTGTTCCTGGTATTACTATTTTTTTCCTCCCTTCAAATAGTTATTGATATTTTATTCTTCTTGATATTGATAGTTTTTATTCTTCTTCAGATATAGGACGGTCATACTAAGCACTTCACTGCATGTTGTACTGTGTATGATTTTGAATGTGACAAATAAATTTGAATATCAGAGCTGCTTTTAAAGAAAATGGACAACACCTTCTGTTGCACAGGCTATTTGAGTAATAATGGAATTAAGCTCATTAGGTCTGACCCATGGGTCACTGTGGTCACATGAGGTCTGACCCATGGGTCACATGACTTATTTCCGTACAAAATAGTTCTCTCATTTTCGGGAAATATTCAGAGGGAAATAAAACAGAAAGAATGCTTTTGTGCCCATCTTCCATCTTTGTAGTATGTTTATTTAGATTGTATGTGTATGTTATGCGTATGTTTTGTCATGTGTTATCATTGTTGATCTATTTTATATGATGGTTAACAGGACCAGTGCACTACATTACATTACATCAGAGAATGCAGTGCAAAGTCACTTTTTAAATTCATTGCTGCATACCTGTGTTTTCAGCCTTCCCTCCCCTGCTCTGCTTTTGCTTGCATATGTTGCATTCATTCACATATTGTGCTTTCGCATTGCTTTTCTGTACTCTCCTTTGTCTCTGCTTTCACAGCACACTAGCCCCTGACAGCCACAGTAGGTTCCACATGTTCATAACTGTTTCCATTTTCTTTTTATTATAGTTTTCAAATCTGAATCTATATTTGTGCAATAAGGGGGAAAAAGTGACGGTATCACTTAAAGAAGTGTTTTCTTCTTTGCCCCCCCCACCCCCACCCCGCCCCCCCAAATTTGCTGTCATTGTTAGGAGAGAACATCAACATATGTTGGAGCCCTGATGGTCAGACCATTGCTGTTGGGAATAAGGATGACGTGGTGACTTTCATTGATGCAAAGACTCACCGTCCACGTGCTGAAGAGCAGTTCAAGTTCGAGGTCAACGAGATTTCGTGGAACAATGACAATGATATGTTCTTTCTGACAAACGGCAATGGCTGCATCAACATTTTGAGGTAACAGAGATATTTTGTAGTGAATATTGGAACTTTTTAGCATTTGGGCATTTTGAATCGCTGCATGTCCTTTTTTCATCATGGATCTAAACCTGCTTTTAGATGGTATTTGGTCTGAGACTGTTTAAAAGTGAACTTTATAGGATTTAGTGGCATCAAGTGGTGAGGTTTAGCGCCTTTTATGTGTATTTATGTGGACAGTGTTTAGTGCCTTTTATGTGAACTTATGTTTTTTTTGTTTCTGTTTTTTTTTTTTTTTTTTTTTGCAAGAAAACTAACTGAATGCCAGAAGTTGTGCTGCAGATGCATAGTGTATTCAGTTTCTAACTGCCAGAGGACACGATGAATTCTGGCTTGGGGTTCACAAAGCTGGTAAAGCTTTGGGCTTTTACACTTGAGCCTAGTAGCTCATCAGACCAAAGCTTTTCCCCGGTTTCCTTACGTTGAGGCAACTAGAAGTTTGACTCCTCCTGGATGGGACAATAGTCCATCGCAGGTTACCTTCCCAGTATTTTTACTGGTACCCATTTATACTGCTGGGTGGACAGAGGCACACTTGTGGTTAAGACCCTGCCCAGGGATATTAGCACAGTGGGGGTCTAACAGGGATTCAAACCCCCCCCTCCCAGTGATTGCTGCAGTGTGTGCAAATCAAAAATCATTATATGCAGCAGTTTCTCTCTAATTCAGACTAATAGGTCAAAAAGCACCTGTAGAAGGTATTTTTTGTTTGCACAATCGTCTGTATACATAAGTGATTATGTGTATAAACAGGTTTAATTAAATCCTTTGTCATTTGAACAAGTGAGTTTTTCCATTCATTTACTTTTTTTTTAATGTCTGCTGTGTGTTTGATTTCTGTTTCAGCTATCCTGATCTGAAGCTTATCCAGTCAATTAATGCACATCCGTCCAACTGTATCTGCATCAAATTTGATCCCACAGGGAAATATTTTGCAACTGGGAGTGCAGATGCCCTGGTCAGTCTGTGGGATGTGGAGGAGCTGGTGTGTGTACGCTGTTTTTCTAGGTAAAGAGATTTTAACCCTGTTATTCCTTTTGTTGATATTTATTTAACATAAAGCAGTTATTTGCCCAAGCTCACTGGACATTGCTGGATATAATCAGCTATAATCAGACTTTCCCTCTCCTTCCTTCACTTTAATGGCTGAAGTGCCCTTGAGCAAGGCACCTAACCCCAACTGCTCTCCAGGTGCCGCAGTTTGGCTGCCTACTGCTCCGAGTGTGTATGTGCTCACTTTGTATGGGTTAAATGCAGAGCCAGATTTGCAGAGCATTTTGTTGAATTTCTATATCAAAATTAGTGGCTGTGATGAACCGTATGCTTTTGTCCTATCCTAAAACCCCGGTCTCATTTGGGCTGTAACGACCGATAATGATGAATCTTTAGTTCAGGAGCGAGCATGAGGGGTCTGCGACCGACATCGTCGACTATGTCACTTATTGTCAGTGACTGTCCATGATAAATCCACCCGCGGTGGACAATCATCCCATTTTTTGAAACCTGTTTTCAAATGTTGGACGATTACACACGCTAATCTACTAATTAATGACTGTCACCAACTATCCACGACTATATTTCTGACAGTCTGAGACCGTTGTGGTCGATCACACAGTCGCAGATAGTTGGGGACTTAGTTGCAGACAGTCTCAGACCTAGTTGCCGACTATCAGAGATTTTCATCTGAGCATTATTTTGAGTCATTTAGGACATCACATACACCGTGGTCCGAGACGATCGCTAACTCAAAGAATCACGGGGAGTTATCAAAGAATCGCCCAAATGAGATGAATAAATCAGGGTTGTCGTTAGTTTGCAAATCTTTTTGTGCCATTTCCATGAAGTATAGACTAAATATTTTTAGTAGTCAAAAGAAAAAATGGATACGTGTAGATGTATTCATAAAGAGTAACTTCTCTTATCTGATTGGATATCCTACAGGTTAGACTGGCCTGTGAGGACCCTGAGTTTCAGTCATGATGGAAAAATGTTGGCGTCAGCCTCTGAAGATCACTTTATTGACATTGCTGAAGTAGAGACAGGTAAACAGTTTTTCTGTTGTACTGTATTTGGCACATCTATGTTCTGTTTGATCTCAGCTGTGTGTTTAAATGGTTTTCTGCATTCCTCCTTCATTTCAAAAAAACAAAGCTAGCTTTTATTTGTTGTATTGTTGTTTGTTGTATTTCTATATAGGGGAGAAGCTTTGGGAAGTACAGTGCGAGTCTCCAACGTTCACTGTTGCCTGGCACCCAAAAAGGCCTCTGCTGGCGTACGCCTGCGATGATAAAGAGGGCAAATATGACAGCAATCGGGAGGCAGGGACTGTCAAACTCTTTGGCCTTCCTAATGACTCTTAAAGAGCAAAATAAATCATGGATATGACTGTGTAACTCCTAAACCAGCTAGTGTTTACTCTGCATTTCTCTTCATGCCCATTGCTCTTTTCAGATAAGCAGATTCTTATTCCGTAACTGTTTACTGGAACTGTTTTCTAATACAACTTCCTGTTTTGGAAATTACGGGTGCTTTCTCTTGTAGTGCTTGTGGTACATGTTTAACCAGTACTTTTTTGGGGGGGGGTGGGGGATCTGTAAAGATTAAATACTGCGGTTTATGCATTAACTGATGATTTTGATAAAGGAGTGAACTTGCACACAGTTGCAGATTAAAGGATACTGTGCATTGTTTTGGATAGCAGCAGCTAGAGGGCACCACCACCATTTTCATATCAGTTCTGTATGTTTGCTACAACTGAAGGCATCCCACTGGTTTTTATATTGTGTTTTATTAAACAGATTTTATAATATTATTCACTTATTTGTCATAAAACTGCATACGGATGTACCATTTACAAAAGCGTTGTAGTTATCAATCTTCCTGCTACCAGCACTGAACGAGGTCTTGTAGAATAAAAAACTCTAGTGTTTCATAGTTGATTTACTTAACAGTATTTTCACTGTTTTCTCAGTAAACCTGCTATAGCAAACTTATTTAAGCGGCTTTGTGTATGATAAGATATACCTATATGGTAAGATAAAATAATCCTTTATTAATCCCCAAAAGGGGAAATTCAATTATCATATAATCTGCAGAGAGGGTACGAATTATTATTAATTGGGAAATACAGCCCCAAGTTTTTTTCAGGCCTGAAAGTGACCAGGCAGTTAACTGAAAATCAGTTCAGTTATAGCCTGTTTCTTCATTATTTCTTGAAGAGAGGAAAAAAACTAAATGTCTTTGATTGATTTCCAGTATTATATTGCATTTGGCAACTGTTTATGGGAGCTTGTTTATGGGAATTTGTGAATGCAAGTAAAGGCCGTCATTAGGCTGAAAAATAAACACGACTATCAGAGGGATAGCAGAAACTTTCCAAGTGGACAACTCAACAATTTGGTACATTGTTAAATGCAAGGAGTGCACTGGAGCGCTCAGCCACTACAGAAGGCCTGCAGGACCATGAAAGATACTAAACTGAATGATTGTGGAATTTGTTGCTTAGGGAGTGATCACACTAGAGGTGAGATAGAAAAGCGACGGACGCGAATGGCAATTCATGACTGTCGCTTTTCATTCTCAAAATTTCCGCGAATGTCAAAAAACGAGGCTCTGAGGCGGAGTAGTCGCAAACTCTTCTCAAACAGACCGCACATGTGAGAAGGTCACAAAGTTGTTTTGCTCGCAAATTATTTGTTTGTCATTCGCAAGGGAAAGTGAGAAAGTTTGAGACTTGCTGGCATGTACCATTTACTGTGTATTTTGTCATCATTCGTATTTTGTCTGCACCAGTAACGTGAATAAAAAGTGAATGAAACAGGACTGATTCTAGACAAGGTGGTAGGCATATTATTGTCAAAATCTACAAACAAGGTACACCTTCATGAATATACAGTAAGAGCCATAAGTGTGTGGATGGTGTTATAATTTGTCATTTTGTCTCTACATCTCTACAATAGATTTGAAATGAATCAGTCAAGATGTGAATAAAGTGTAGGTTTTCAGCTTCAATTTAAGTTTTTTTTAATATATATTTTATTATTGTTTTTAAAAAAGCATTGCTTAACCTTTTAGGAATTGCCACCAGCTTTACATGTATAGTTACACATAGTCTTGCAGTGAAGATTAAAGTGGAAAGACCCACAAACAAGAAGCAATTGAAGGTGGCTCCCGTAAGTAGAGCATCTCAATTAGGAAACTTAACATTTGATTACGTCCATGGGTTTAAGATTTCATTGGCATTGAATTGTGCATGTGCTTGTTTAGACATGGCAGTTTTCCTGAATATGTCATCAGTCATGGCTTCCGGGTATCTGAATTCTGTTCAAGTGGGAATTATGAGAATTCCTAGTTTTAAAAAGCAACTCATCCAAATGGCGAACAGCTTTCTTTTTTATGCAGAATATTTATACGATATAAAAATACCAGTGGAAATTTCTTGACAAGGGGACTTTAAATCTCTTAAATTAATGTTGAAAGTTTATACTTCAATCAAATATTAATGGTTTAATTTCAGATCCATCGCAGTGTATGTAGACAAATGTACAAAAATTACTGTCCAAATACTTGAAAACACCCTTTTTTTTTTACTAGTTATAAAGCTTACTTTGGACGTGTTGGTGTTTAGATGCCTCTAGAGTCACGTTGTGGTTGAACCCATGAGTTGAGCCCAAGGCCATATCACCCAAATTGGTAAATTAATTGATTGACCTTTAAGCGTTCCAGGAAGGCAAACCTGAATAGTGTTCTTTGTTGTGCCTAGTATTATTAGACCTGACACTGATCATCTAATCATTAAACCAACTGCTCCTCTGTCACAAACAGAAGATTGCGCAAGCTCAGCCAGCCCCACTGCAATGTCCTTTAGGTAGATTAGACACCTGGCTCCTTACCATGATATGCACCTCGATAAGAGCTTTTATTTTGTGGGTATTACTTGGAGCTGTGCTAATTCAGTATCTGCAACCTCGGCATCTTCTTGCACATTCGCCTGATTATATAAGGGTTACATCAGTACCTTTAAGTGATATGAATGTAGCAGGCACCTGTAATCACTTTCTGTTTGTCCTGTTTAGATTTCTCGTGACTTTTTGGCATGAGTATCTGTTATGGTATTTATTGTAGGATATGATAATTGGCATAATCCCAATCATTAAACCATTGTAGATGCACATGGTTGAGATCTATTTTGGAATTAAATGCACGCCATGTGACCAGAAGTTTGTGGATACCTGATCATCACACCAATGTGTGGTTCATTCACTTGGGATGAATTAGAACACTAATTGAACACCAGGACTATGGTGCATATGGGTGTGATGGTCAGGTGTTCACAAACCTTTGGTTTTATAATGTGTCTGCAGAAATTCTCTACACTGACTTAGGGTCCCATTATGCTTTCAAGTTAGTGTTACTTCACAAGATCTAAGATCATGTTTATACACTGCCTGGGCAAAAAAAAAAAAAAAAAAAAAAGCACAACAATATTTTCTGGGAGAACCTTTAGCCTTGATCTCAGCGTGTAATCTCCATGGCATTGTTGCTCCAGTCGGGGTCGAGGCTCAGCAACATTAAAGTGGCAATAAAATGAAGTGAGCTGAATGTACTGAATGAGCAGGTTATCAAATCAATGGACCTTTTCTTCCCTGATGGCACGCATATAAAATGGGGACTCAAATAATGAAAGAGGGATTCAGGGAGCATGAGGAATCATTTTCACATATTTATTGGCACCCCAGGGTCACCTGACCTTAACCCTATTGAAAGTCATCAGGATGTGCTGGAGAAGAATTTATGGAATGGTGCATTTTTCCCTTATCAATTCAAGACATCGGTGAAAAATGCACCCAACACTGAATGGAAATAAATGTTATGTTGCTTAAGTTTGTTAAAACAATGTCATGGAGATAAGGTGCTGGGATCAAGGCCAAAGGCGCTTCAAAAAAATATTAGTGTGACTTTTTTTTTTGGGGCAGTGTAATTGTTTTTGTGTCAGTGGCTCTTAATAATGGTAGATATGTTGTAATAAGTTGGCTTGTTACATGTTACCAAATGTGTTTGATAGATGGGTAACTAATTTGTTATTATTATTGATTCAGCTGGATTTTTGAGTTCGAATACATGGTTTAAACCTGTTGGGAAAGCAAAAGAAGTGTGACAGCTGTGCCACTTATCTAGTACTAAGAAACTGCACCTAGTGCAACATGGCTGCTCCTTTACTCATTGCCCCTTAATGCTGAGGTCAACAGTTGCTGTGCTCAAGTTGTGCCATTGAATAAGAGTGCAGTAGAGAGCTTTGATTAAGTAAACACCGGTTGCCTGTAGACCTAGAGACTCTGGTCACTGGGGAATGAGGCACAAAGTGAGATTAGACACAGACGTGTATTTAATCTTCTTCAGCGGTGACAGACTTTCCCAGCAAGAGCACTGTGTGTCCACATGAGCTGGTGGCAGCTGTCCTCACCCCATTCTCCAATGACTCAGCCCTGCAGGCTCCAGGATGTCTCACTTCTTCACTTCCTACACATTGCAGGGAGCTACAAACACCTTCTGAATACACCTTAATTATGCTTAATTTAGCAAGAGTCATATTTCTTGCCTTATCCAGGTGAGCGTAAGTGCATGGTTTGTTCCCGTGTTTTTCTGCCTTGTTATTTGCATACTCATTACTTACAATGTAACTTGTAAGGTTAAAACAATGAATACATCTCATATGCTATATACAGCAGGTTTATATAATTTCAGCTATTGGATGGAATATAGACCAAAGCTTAGAGCTTCGCAGTGTGCAAGTAAGGTGGAACATGAAAATGTCTTCTAGAGAAGTGGATGTGAATTTAGACCAGTGCTTAGAGTGGGTCAGTGTGCAAGTGTGATGGAAACAGAAGGAAATGTCTTAAAGGAATTCATGGGCTTCTGAGTGTAACCATAGACTGAGGTTCAATACAAAACGTTCTCAATTTCACATCCTCGGTTTATCTTTCAGGGATGCATTAAAGGCAATATCATCTTACAGGACTATTTCTCCTTCCTTTTTTTCTCCATACAACCTGAAAGCCTTTCAGTATGACATCACATATATCTGATGTGAATGTTTCTGTCAGGGCCATCATGAAGGGTAGCCTGTCCAACTGCTTTGTTTGTGTGTGTGTGTGTGTGTGCCGTGTCTCATAGACAAACAGATCAGTCATTTCTTAATTAAATTTAGGTTGGACTTGACGCTGTAATTAAAATTATATTTACTCTATTTCTTTCACATCCTAGTAAATTTTCTGCAGAACCTAAATGTGCCTTCCTTTTCAATGATGAAATCCGATCACTGATAAGGCCTGGGCTAATATACAAATAAAATGAAATTAGACCAGTCTGGATACCCTTAAAAGAATTCATAAAGGTCTAATGTTGCTTATCTAAATGGAATCTCTGGATAGAGGAAGACACATAGTGGAGTGGTTAAAATCATGTTGCTTTACAGGCTCAAGTCAGTTGCTAAGATGAGCATTAAATCCACTTACAGCCTGACAGGTTCGGATCCAAAACAGAAAAATAACATATATAACTGGGATTAGAACTGTATTAATGATGTCAGGTCGGGCAGGAAGATATTTGTTGTGCATTGAAAAATCTGTTTCTATACATTTTAAATGTAAAATGTATTATATAAGGTTTATATAATATTTCATATCGTTATGGTTTCTTTTTAACCAGGGAGCCCATCCCAGCCGAATCTGGGCAGAGGGTACACCCTGAACTCCTTGACACAACGTCGCAGGGACAACACACACAAACACACACACGCACAAAATCATCCACATTCACACCTAGAGGCAATCTAGAATAGCCTAATGTGCATGTCTTTGGAATGTGGGAGGAAACCCACGCAAGCACAGGGAGAGCATGCAAACTCCACACGGTAGCTCCCTTGCCGAGCCTGGGACCTTCTTGCTGTGAAGTGGATGTGCTGACCTCTATGACACTGCCACCATAATGTTTTTAAATAATGTAATTTTACCTAATAAAATTGTGTTTTTAATAATCCTATCATACTGTACATCAATGGATTATTACTTCTATTAATTAAGTATTAGTAATAAAGAAATTGTCATCTGTTTCATCTCAAACATTTTTTTATTTTTGTTCATTCATTTCCCTTCGTTATTTGCTGCTAAACCAACTGTCAGTTCTGTTTTAGCTTAAATCAGTTACTCTCAGTCTTAATAATGTGTCTTTTCTCTTTTATTTACTCATGCTGGGTTTGAAACAAACCACATTTGACATGCAATTTCTGTCCATGCTTTCTGTCTAGCATGTGCTTGACCTTGGAAAGATTCCCTTACAAAAACTAGATTATAAATTAATAATTTACATAATATACATAATTCACATTGTTGCTGTTCACTTTTAGCTACTTCCAATAAGGATTATGATCTGATAATACATGCGTAAAATTTCTCTTGTGTAGATATTTGAACAGCAAGGATTATAATAATAATATTAATAATAATAATAATAATAATAATAATAACAGCAACAACAACAAAACAACATCAATAATAATAAATAATAATAATAATAACAACAAACATGTTGATGTTTGAAGAGCAAGGTTTTTAATAATAGTAATAATAATAATAATAATAATAATAATAAAAAACAACAACAAAACATCAATAATAATAATAATAAAAACAACAACAAAACATCAATAACAATAATAATAATAATAATAATAATAATAATAATAATAGCAATAATAATAACAGCCACATCAATAATAACATCAACAACAACAACAACAACAACATCAGTAATAATAATAATAATAATAATAATAATAATAATAATAATAATAATAATAATGTAATTTGCAGCAACCTTACAGCAAGAAGGTCCTGGCTTCAAGTCCCAGGCTCAGTGAGGGCATATCTGTGTGGAATTTGCATGTTCTCTCCATATTTGTGTGGCTTTCCTCTGGGTACTCCAGTTTCCTCTAACAGTCCACAGACATGTACATTAGGTTAACTTGCTGTTACAAATTGCCCCTGTGTGTGACAGTGAATGGCTGTGTGTGTGTGTGTGTGTGTGTGTGTGTGTGTGTGCTCGCCCTGGGATGGTCAACAACAAGCTGTTCAGGGTGTACCCCACCTTCACCCAGAATCAGCTGAGTTAGGCTCCAGCCTCTCCACAACCCTAGGATTAAGCGGTTAAGCAAATGATTGAATAAAGTAACAAACAAATGGATTCTCTTCTAAAGACATACGTACAAACGTAGCAGTTATTCAAAGAGAATTTTATTCAACACTGAAATGTTTTTAAAAATCAATTTTATTTGGATATGATCGTTCCAAAAAAGTTCAACTTTGCAACTTTGTTGATGACAATTTTACAGTGATCTGGTATGACAGATGTGTACTGTGGCATGCAATCAAATAAATTTCAAATACCCATTTGAGTTCACACTATATAGTGCCAACACACACGCACGCACGCACACATGCACACACATACCCTGCATTGAAATTTTACTTTCCCCCCTTCTCTAATTTGTAAATCAATACCTTTCAACTTTATCATTATCTTCTACCATAAAAATTAATATACAGTACACCAGGAAAATCCGCATAAATGAAGGAAAGAAAATGTCATTGTTGCAGCTATCTTGTTTTAAAAGGAAAAATAAAAAAATGAAGGTTTACTTATATAGTTGTTTGTTTAATATCTTATCAGGAATACTGCTTCACACTGTCGTTTAAGCAGTATTGTATTTAGTTATTGGCTGCAATAATTGTAATTGCCTTTGTGAACAGCAATTGCTGTTAGTATCCCCACAATGTCAAGGTTTAAAGGTAGCAGTAGTAATGCAGATTTAAAAAAAATCTTTATACATGCAAGAAGGAATTTCTCTCCAACAAGAAAAAAAAATGCATACAGAATTTCAATAAATACACAACATTTTAAGATAAGGTACACTAAAAATATTTTATTTGAGATGATAAAGTTGAAAGTTTAACTATATTAGTTAGAATAATTCATTCAATTACTAACCCCGGCAGTAATACCCCTTAAGTGCAAGACTAACTCATCAAGCAGTAAACATTAATACATGTACAGTAGTCTATTCACACATCACATGTTGAGTTACATTTTGTATAATTGCTTTTTCCAGAAAGAACATTCCAAGCTTTAAATACACTCTATGTGAAAAATGTTGTAATTTTTATAAGAAATACAGTATGTAGCAACAGATTTTGAGAAATAATATTATTCCCCTGATTGAAGTTTTTAGGCCCCTGGCAACAGAAACTGTTTATATTATTCAATATGTGAATTTATAATTCATGCTTTCATTCAGAAGTACCATCGGAAACAATTAGTAATAAAAATATGTGTGTAAGATAATGACCAAGTGTATGCATTAGTACTAGAGAGGTACTAATTTATTAGTACTATTCTTTTAAGTTTGTATCATGAAAAACATTTGTGAAATGACCTGCGAGAGCTAAAAGTTAAATTATCATATTAACACCACTTAAACAGATCTAAAATATATTCGTTTCTACTTGAAGTGAAATAATTTTCCACAAAAAAAATGCATTAATAAACTAAACACAATGCAGCATCTGGAAACCGAATTTTTGAACAATTTTGAAATGAACAATTTTTGTTAACCCTTATGTTAATGCAGTCTTCTTCATTTCCTCTTTAAAATGAATTTGTCAGCTTAAGTAGCAACTAAAACGTGAAAGAGAAATGTATGTATGTAAGTGTAAGTGTGGTACTGATAGCCCTTAGCACAGGTAGTTTCTATGCAGTTTTCCTTCGAGACTAGACTCACAAACATCATTTCCACATATCACATTCAGTAAGCATGGTAAGGCTTAAATGTGAAGTGAATGCACACATAATGTTGAGTAATTCCCTACCTTAGATATAAAATGATGAACCTAAATATGCTCTCATTAAACAAGCTGTGTGTGTGTGTGTGTGTGTGTGTGTGAGTGTGTGTGTGTGTGTGTGTGTGTGAGTGTGCAACACAGACCAAATTCTAATATGTAGAAGCACAAATCCAGCCCTTTTACCCAGTTGATCAGAATATACTGTTTACTATAGAGAAAAAACCCTAACAGTTGTATAAATTACAAATGTATTAGATGTGTGTAATCAGGGCTGCGTGAAACAATCTTCAGAATGATATATAAGTAAAGTTTTTTTTTAAAGTTATATTAAGTACGGAATGTCTTGCACGCTTAGAAAAAATTAACTAAACTGTATTCTGTTGCTGAAGCAATACACTGTACACTCAGGCTTACCCTTTTTGTACCATTAATGCATATATTTTACCTACAAAGCTGCATATGAGGTTCCTTAAAAGCTAAACTAAATACACTCCATTTAGGTACCATGAATAAATATTAAAGGTAAAATTGTATGACATTTCGAGGTAAATACAACAAATTAAAGGTACAAAAGCTGTGATTCTACTACTCCAGCAACAATGAAAGGTACAGTTCTGTAGGTACAGTACTATATTTTTTAAAAAGTTGACAATTTTTCTAAGAGCGAATAAGAAAAAGACAATTTACTCTGAACAATGTACATGGACAATAATCCCAATAAATCTCACACATTGGCTTTAATACAGGATTAGTTTCTGTTCTAACAGAAGAACAAGAACGAATCCTGTTCAGTCAAATGAGCAGCTTCTGTTGCAGGGACTTTTATACATAAACAGCACTGAACCTAGTGTTTTGGTATCAGACAGCATGCAAGTCAGACATTGTGCTGTCTCTCTAAGACAGTGAGACTTGTGCACATTCAATTATGAAACACACACAGCTTAAACAGTACATGAACTAACAACATGTCATACATTACAGACGAGCACAGACACAGGAAACACATTCACATTGAAAACTCGTAGTACATACAGTAGACATTAACAATGGCTTTTAGTATGTTATCTTTTTCTTTTTTCTTTTTTTTTTTTTTTAGAAATGCTTGCATATATACCTAGGTATATACACAGTTTCACATACATGATGTCAGAGAACACATGTAAGATAAGAGGATGCACAAAGCATCCACAGATGTCTACATTTTTACAGAAAATGAATGCATGACTGAGAATTGTTTACCTACATATTATTTTCATTAATTATTGCAATCTACACAGTATGGCTTTAACTAGTGAAAAAACATTCAGCACTAGAAAAAAAGTTCACCCCTATCGTTCTATCTATCCAAAATACAAAACTCACCTGCTGATTTTACATAAAACTACTGTCAATATTTACTTCTAATATGTTTTAAAGCAATTCTGCCAATTTCACGAGTGGCTCAGGGAGTCTTGTAAATTGGGTTTAAATATTCTCAGTAAATCTACAGCTCCTAACTAGAACTACCATCCTTGCCTGACTAACTCTAGTTAAAGATTTTAGTACATTATCCTTAATGCATTGCTCAGTCCAGGCTTTAACCTGATGAGTGTATTTTTTTCCCCCTTTTTTAAGATGAGTACACATATATGTACACCCATTTCAAAATGTCTCCTTATAAAAATCTGCATTTTCTAAACAATATGAAATGTACAGAAATTGTTTTATTTTGTGTTCAGATTATGCCAGTTAACCCTTTAAGTCTGTCAGAAATTCTTCTTGCCATCTTTTTAATGTAGTTTTATGTTATGTTAAAAATGACACAGTGGTTAAAATTTAAATGTAAAAAATCTTGTGAGATAGATAGATAGATAGATAGCTAGCTATAGCTATGAAATAACTATAGCTACATGTAAACAGAAATCTATCTGGATAGGGAAATTAAGAGAACGTAGCATAAGATCTTGGCAGTATTAGAGTTGTCACAGAGCTGGACTGTAGAACCTTATTTTCACTGACATTGTTTCACTGATTCTCCTCTTAATTCTTATCTGGAGGTCAAATATGAAAAGCAGACCTTGAAGGGTTTGAATTTGTTTAAATTAAGATGTTATTACTTTCTTTGGTCTATTGATTTAGTATTTCAGGATTTTTCAGCAAGTTTTTTCCCCCTCAAAATGAATGCACATTAACTAGCAGAACAGTTTCATACTTGAAGCTTTAATATTCATATATTCTTACTGCATTACAGTGGTTTATTTTGATTGTCCTTTAGGGCAAAAATAGTACCTAAATATATTAATCAACTGCTAATTGTTCTTATCGATGCTTTCCCAGGCTGGATTAAAAATAAAAGCACAATACATTAATGCGCTATCATTTTATGCAACACATTCTCCTTCAGGAAAAAGATTTGGTCACTGAAATATTTTGTTGGCTATATGCGGCAGTGTTTTGTTTTTATTATTATTGTTTTTTCAAACTTGGTCCCAACCTGTACACTACTTTCTTTCCTAAACTTATGCTGGCAGGACTAATGTGCATATTACTCCTCTTTCAAATATTAAACATTGATTAATTATTCTCATATATTCTTCTCATATATTAAAAGACAACAATTAAAAAAAAGCTTGAGAATCCAAGAAATGCTAACCTGACATTGAGCATTCAGGTTGTCCAGAATGGCATTACAGACACAGTCATGTTCTTTCTTAGATCTAAGTACGGTAAATCCGAAGAACTGACAACGTGTCAATTATTAAGACGTTATTCTCAGTCCATTCTTTACAAGAAAAAAAGAAAACACAAACAAACAAACAAAAACACCCCGATAAAACACAAAAATCTTTCAACCCATATATGTAGAAAATTATCAGAAGGCATCATGCTTAAATTCCTGGGTTTTTTCTTTGCCCTCTCAGCTTTTCCAATAAGTGTTATGTGTGGGGGAGCAAACTAGCTACACATACATACACACTTCATCCCTAGGTCAGACTTCTCTCATGTCAGCTGCATGGAATGTATTCCTGTTATATCCTTTAAAATGAAGCCTGATGGCCCACAATTTTCAGAGTTTGAGGCCATGATTGTGCATATAAGTTAACCAATAGAAAAAATCTTTAACATATAAACAATTTGAACCTGAATGGCAGTGACAAGACCAACTTTGTAGGGGAATGGATTGTTTTTATAAGTAGAAATAACAAATAAGACTTTGTTAAGGCAGTGAAAAGCCTTCCACAGTTTGACAAGATTCCCACCATCCCACTCTCAAACAACATCTCTTCTACCCACAAAAGTAAACTGCCCAGCCCTAAATACAGTCTCATGTTGATTACTTTTTAAACATGTCCTGAAGAGGTCCTGGCAAGAATTTCAGGACGGTGTCTAAAATGCTCTCCTCGTCATCGTCGTCGTCGTCCCCGCACCCTGTTGGAATGGCCTTTTTCGGGCGAGTTAGTGAGCCTTCACAGGCTTGCTCCATGGCTGCTTTCTCCTCAGCCTCCTTCTCCTCTTTCTTCTTCAGTCCGTACTATATTATTGTAAAGGATTCAGACCACAAGCAAGATAAAGTATTTAAGGATTAATTCCTGTATAAATGCTAATTTTCGATAAACGATCAACAGCACATACATACACTACTCTGTCAAAAAACCCAAAAACAAATATGTTGTTGGACCCTTGATTATAGCATGTACTCTCCATAGCATTGTTTCAACAAACTTCAACAAAAGCAACATTATAACATTTATTTCCATACAGAGTAAGGTCCAGTTTTTACAGACATCTTCAGTTCATATATTCATTTATTTTCCAAACCACCACATCCTTTATTAGGAACCTGGGGAGGCTTCATCCTTTATTAGAGATGCAGCCAGCCGACTCTGGGCCTACGTGGGGTGGACCCAGAACAGCTCTCAAAGCTATCGTAGGGCCAAAATACACACAACCACTCACACTTAGCGGCAATTTGGAACCACCAATTAGCCTCATATGCATGTGCATGCACTGTGGGAGGAAACTGGAGTACCCAGAGAAAACCTGCCTTCAATTGATGAGGGGAAAATCGAACCATAAATTCTTTCAAGATTTCAGTAGGGTTAAGGTCAGGACTCTGTGGTGCCAGTTCATGTGTGAAAATGATTCTTCATACTCCCTGAACCCCTCTTTCACTATTTGAGCCTCAATTTCATATCTGTGCCATCAGGGAAGAAAAAGTCTATTGATGGGATAACCTGCTCATTCAGTACTTTCAGGTCATCAGCTGACTTTATTATTTTGCCACATAATGTTGCTGAGCCTCGACCTGACCAATGGAAGCAACAATGCCATGGAGATTAGGTGCTGTAATCAAAGCTAAAGGCACTCCTACAAAATATTAGAGTGTGTGACTTTTTTGTCTGGGCAGTGTACGATTTGAATATTCCTGTAAAAAAATTGTCAATATTAATTTTATTTTTCACATCGTGCAAAACAAACAAGCACAACTTAACCCATAACTGCTCAATTACATACTTGGATTTTTTTCTGCCTCACTCATAAGCTGTTTTGGATTAAAAAAAAGTCTTCTGCCGAACAATTGCCAGAAGCTGTGCATCCTCTTGAGAAGCTTATATGCACATAATTCTAATCTACATTTAATGTTCACTGTGTTCTGTCCTTTTTAGAAACTTGCCATAATTTACTTTTGATTTATTAAAAGAGATACAATATAAATGGAGACTGCTGCAGTAATCATAAATACTATGATGCTCTAAAGAACATCCTTTCAACACGCTTAGTACTGTTCTGACTTAACTGTGTACACTTTCAATGAGTAATACGTGGCTCCCAAGTGGCGTATCGACAAGGTGCACGACTATCAACCTGTCCGAATCCAGGTTGATGCCGCAGCCATCCGTGACTGGGAGTTCATGGGAGCTAATTGGCCGAGCTCTCACGAGAGGGAGGGATGGCATACGCTCACTTCCTTGTCACTCACAGCGATCACCAGCCAATTATGGGCATCTGTGAGCTCATTCGTACAAGGGGGCTGATAGTGCTTTCCCTCGGAGTGTGTTAGGTTGCCTCCAAATACGCATGCGCAGCAGTTCGTAAAGCGGTAGGTGGCAGCATCACATGTCACATAGGGGACATGTGCATGCTTATGCCCCTCCCTGGGTGGAGGTGGTCGTGTGATAGGGAAGGCAACACTTGAGGGTGGAAATTGGATACGACTAAATTAGGGGAGAAAATGGGGTTGGGGGAAAAGTTGGGGGAGGGCAGAGTAATAAGCAATTATAGAATGAGGCAAGGTATGATACAGAGAATTATTCGGTCGAGGACAACACCCTCCGAAAACATGCGAAGATCATACAAAAGCTGAACTCTGACTGTTTTATTATTTAATAAAATATTAATTAAAAGTAGACAGTCACATTACTGTTGCTAACTAGCATCAGTGAGCTCTATGAGGTTAGCTATACAGCTAGCACCTTTTCTGATTCATCCTAGGCACAAAAAGCAACAAAATATGGAATAAAAATATTTGATGGTAAGAACATATTTTCTATTTTCAAGAATAGGACCTTTTTTCCCCCACCAAATATGACTTTATCATCTTTCTGCAAGGAAGAGAAAGTCTTGACAGCTGGCAGCCTTTTTCTTACTGTGTTTCTCTGGGACGAGGGGGACAGATACATCATGCCCTAAAGCAGACAGCTCTACAAGTCAAAAACACTACAGCCCTGAGCTGTAAACTTCATTGTATGTTCATGCTTTTGTAGTCCTCTGTCTCTGTTGCTTTGTTTACAACAGCATAGATATGGAGAAAATAAAATGAAGTGCTTCCGTGGTGCTTCTGTAGTCTGTTGCGGGGTGTAGTCCTCTCTACCTTATGGTTTCCATGGGGAGGATAACTGCATAATTGTTTAACTTATCTCAATGTCAATGATGGATAAATTGTCTCTTTAAAGAATAGCAAGAATTCACTGGTGGCTTTCCACCAGTCAAAAACAAGAAAATATTTTGAATGAATCATAATGATTTACATTTGCTTTATAAATTATGTTTATTGATTCTAATTACTCTGAAGACAGTGGATTCCATTATAAGTCTGCTTCCTAATGCCTTTTCAGGGAGTTTTTCCTTGGCAGTGTCATCTCTGTTTTTTTCATTCGCAATATGAATATAAACCGACATCCAGTCTGCAGGAAAGGTGCTTTTTGAAAAGGTGTTTTTAATTGAAATCAATTAAATTATTTTCTGTCTGTCAGCACACCGAAACTGATCGATTTCTTTAAGGGCACGTGTATGTAACACTGTCTCAAATGTTTTTGTACATATTTTGTAACAATGTAACAGATATCATTGTCAATCTATTATAGAAGCATCAATAATGGGCTCAAAACTACAATATAAATACAAGGTCAGCCTGCTTCAGGAAATCAGAGACAGAGCTAATGTTTTTAATCAACTAAGAAACACCTCATACTCATATTATAACATAACATGACTCATGCTGAGTTTTGAGATTAAATTCATAATGAAATGAATGAATCCTGAGTCTGCGGTGTTGGATCAGTTTCCACAGGTATTTAGAGGAAACGGGAAGCTCACCTTATCTCTGATGCTCTGTCTGACCTTCTCTCTCTCTGCCTCCATGCGAGCATGCTTAGCCTTCCTCTCCTCCTCTTGTTGCCGCAGTGCCTCCTGCCTCTCCTCTTCTTTCTTCTGGGCATCTGGGTCTTTTTCTTCTTCTCCACCTAACATTTTCCCCATGTCTTTGGTGGCCCCTGTAAAGGGCAGCCAGAATGTGTTATTGGTGGTTTCTCTATTTAATTTTTTAATTCCCTATCTATCTATCTATCTATCTATCTATCTATCTATCTATCTATCTATCTATCTATCTATCTATCTATCTATC
>JAQMYF010000024.1:44871541-44885494 GCA_030014195.1 Neosilurus mollespiculum | reverse complement strand
ATATATATATATATATATATATATATATATATAGGATAGATGGGATTCTGGTGCCAGACTCCCTACGACCCTAATTAGGATTAAGCAGCGTAGAGAATTATGACTATATATATGCTTTTAGACTTTTATACGAGCATGTCATGAGCTTGTCTGGTCTGGATCCTATATCTGGTGTTGCTACCTGTGTCCTTTGTTGTCTTGCATGACAGATGAAGAACAAGTCCCAGTTGTCCATATATACCAGACAATATTCTAGTAAGACATTTCCTCATGAACTATATAGCATACATCAACAAGTTTTTAGCTATTTTACTGCTTGGATTAAAGAAACTGCAGACGTTAGTTCCTCCTCTGTGTGCAAACTGGTCATGACCTCATGCATGGTAGTGTAATACCCAAGGCAGGAGTTCTGGTGTAGTTGGCACAGTCATTGTTGATGGACACATGCAAATCCACTTTATGAATTCTGCTCTGTGTGTTAGGGTTGCTCTTTGAACTTGCTGCCAGAGAAGCTCTGGGAAGTGCAGATTTCAGAATACAGAAAGCATTGAAACCACTACAACCAAATGCACTGGTCTACTGACGTCTTTCGACAGCTGAAGCCTGGTCAAAATCTAACTGGTCCAAAAGGACCAGAAAGGGCTATGAAGGACTTCTATTTTAAATAGGTCATGGACAAATATTTTGGTATTTCACTGAGCCTATCAAAAGAATTATGGACCTTATAGCCTGGCCCTATTCAAATAGTACCCCAAATTTTGTTATGCTTCTCTAAGTCTGCATTTTAATTAAAGTAAATAAAAAATTCTTGTCCTAAGAAGTCTTCAAAGGTGCATAAAATAAAAAGTGGGCATTTTGGGACACAGTTAAACCAGACCAATGTGTATAGTTATATTAATAATGTGGTGGCTCAGTGGTTAAGGCTCTGGGTTACTGATCCAAAAGTCAGGGGTTCAATCCCAGTACCACCATGCCGCCTCTGTTGGGCCCTTGAGCAAGGCCCTTAACCATCTATTGCTTAGTCGTATAGTTGATACTGAAAGTTGCTCTGATGCCACAAATATGTAAATGTTGCATGGTATTATAATGCTTCTGAATATGTAATAGATTTAGTCATGAAAAAAACCTGAGATGTTTCCAAACAGAGCACCTTCTTCCTTTTGTGCTTAGTTACTCCTTACTTTTGGTCACACTGAATACAGGCTGGGTGAGGTGATAATGGGTGCACTGAGCTTGTCACCCTTTCTGTCACCAAAATGAACGGACAGTGTGCATTGTTCCAGGAATCATCACTGCGCTAATCTGCAGCATACTGACTGTCTATCAAATGTTTTTTCAGGATGTTATCTTAAAGCTAAACCAAGTCCTACAGGGCTCTATGTGAATAACCTCATATGAAGTTAAAAAGAGCTTATTAAGCACTTGTGATTTACTGCATGGAAAATGCAGATGTTACAATTTTAATGTTAGAACAGATGTGTAAAGTTAAAAAGAAACTGGATAATAAAAATAAACTCTTTGGCTGTCTTTGCTGAATCTGAATCCCAGTTAGAAAATGCAGAGAGGTATAATAACCAGAAATAAGATGGGTATGTTAGAACCATTTCACAGTAATAATCAAATAATGTGATAATCAGCAAATTTGGCTTACAGTAGCTGGCAGAAATATCTGTCATTTTATGCTGTCACAATTGTCTACTGGTAGGGCATAGTTAGGGCTCAGTGGATGTCGTGTATACTCTTTTAGTATACACATGGAAAAAAAAGCAAAAATGAACAATATGTTGAGATTGTATTTATTTATTTATTTATACATCTAATTGTTTTTTCATGACGGATGCAGGTGCATATGCTCAGAGATGTGGAACGGTAACCGTATTAAGTATATACAACATGGAAACTAATTAAAACTAGATTTTTATAGTTTATATTTACATATTTTAGACATGACAGAGGAAGTTTAAGTGAGCTCTGCTCTTCAAGCCAGGCTAAGCACTGTGTAGTCCATTGCATCTGTTTAGCCTACTCATTCCGAGTTTAGTACATAATAGAGGGAAACATAAGCAAATTGTGTTCTGTAAAGGTAAAGGTGTTTTAGTATTTACTATGCAGGGAAAAAAAGCAAGAAAAACAAACTAAAACACTGACTTTATGATTTTATGATCCATGATTTTATGACTTAATTTTTCTATTTTATGACTTAATTTTTCGATTTAAAGCATGGTAATGATGACGCTGCCTGCTCCAAGTGTCAGTGACAAACCGTAAGTGTCCATCATTTTGATTCAAGCATTGTCTACACGAAATAATGATTTTTAATCCTGAAATAGTGTACCAATCAGACTGTACATTCCGGGAAAGTCTGTTGGGCTTTTTACACCCAAGCCTAGTGGTTCATTACAGCCAGGGCCTATCCTGGATTCTGCAGCGTGAAGTGAGTAGGAGTTCAATTCCTCTTGCACAGGATACTAATTCATTGCAGGTTACTTTTCCAGTATTTTTTAACTGGTGCCCATTAATACTGCTGGGTGGATAGAGGCTCACTTGTGGTTAAGACCTTGCATGGGGGTTTAATGGGGATTCGAACGATCAACCGAACCCAAAGCATATTAGGTAGTATATACTAATAATAATATGAAGACCTGGATATCATACTTTTTGGGGGAAACTGTTTTAGTAAATCCACTGGGAAAAAATTGACGTTTTTATTTCTCTATATCATATCTTGAAACTACCCCCCACCCCAACCAACCAATCAACCAAACAACCAACCAACCAACCAACCAACCAACCAAACAAACAAACAAACAAACAAACAAACAAACAAAAAGACAAACAAACAAACAAACAAACAATTAATTAATTAATTAATTAATTAATTGATAGATAGATAGATAGATAGATAGATAGATAGATAGATAAATAGATAGATAGATAGATAGATAGATAGATAGATAGATAGATAGATAAATAAGCACTGTAAGAATAACACCATCATTTTTAGAATTATATTACACAATAAAAGAAATGGTAAATGATTGTAATTTGCAATATTTGTTGTCTTTTGTAGAAGAAGCTGGCTATCTAAGTTGCTTGATTCCATCAGGATGTCTAATACCATTTTCTAAATTTATTTAGTTTTGAACAGTGTGATAAAACCAAGGAGGTCAAAAGGTAATTTGCAATCAGCGTAGCCTTTTAAAGGTTTCACAGGCAGTGCCTGATCTGTGTGTTTGGTAATTCGTCCATGAAAGGTCTTGTTATTCTCTATCTGGGACAAAGTCACTGCGGTCTTTCTGGCCCTAAGACCAGTGTAATCGCCAAAATGCCAATGAAAACTCAGAATGGTTTTGTTTATTTATTTGTTTGTTTGTTTGTTTGTTTGTTTGTTAGTGTGTTTGTATGTGGATTTTTCCACAAAAGATTTGTTCTCCATTTTTATGAGACCTGAACAGTGACAGATGCTGTGGCCTAAAAATAACACCAGAAACCTTTGTTTTTGATATTTATTGGATATAATAGCCTGAGGCAGAGCTCAAAAAGCTCATTATGAAATATGAGATACAGTCAGTATTTGTGATACTATTCACTTTAAGCACACACCTTTTATGACTTTGTTTTTCAATAATTCGGTGATTCCAAGTGATCGGACAAGTCCAATAGTCCACTCTTTACAGATAAGAGACATTTCTTTCATTTATTGTGTTTGTCAAGATTTACCACTCACTGATAATCTTTACATGGGCATCACAGTGGCATAGTGGTTAGCACATCCGCCTCACAGCAGGAAGGTCCTTGGTTTCGACACTCCCACAGTCCAAAGACGTGCACATTAGACTGACTGGCTCTTCCAAATTGCCCCTGGTGTGAGTGTGGGCACGAATGGTTGTGTATGTTGCCCTGTGATGGTTTGGTGAGGTAATCAGAGTGTACCCTGTCTTCGCCCAGAGTCAGCTGAGATAGACTCCGGCTTCCCTGTGACCCGAGTAGTATTAAGTGGTTTGGAAAATAAATGAATAAATGAATAAATGCCATGCTTAACATGAAATAATGCACTTTAGAAATGTTAGAACATTTGAATGTTCTTTGTGTGCCCCTTTTATGATGCTAAGTTTTAAAGATTTTAAGAGGCCTTACTTATCCTACGTACCCTTAAAGAACATTTAAAGAGCACCTTGTTTGTACAAAATGTGTCAAGATGAGGAGTGTCTACAAAGTACCAAAACCATTTAGCTAATTTTCAAATCCCTGAGAAGTTTTAAGCTCTAAGGAAAAAACAAACAAACAAAAATTACAAATCATTTATATTCTATACTAGTTAGTACAAAAAAGAAAGTTGTTATCATCCCCTTATTTGTTTTGGGCCTCCCTTTAGTTTAGGAACCTTTAAAGATCCTAACTTTTTAGATTTTCTTAATATTTTTGATATATTATTTTTCTTTATTTAAACTGATTGTTTCATAAAAGTGTACAGGTATATTGTCTATTCTACTGCCCTATATAATTAGTATATACCACATGGGAATAAAAGAGTTAGTCTGCTATCAGGGTGTTAAAAAACATTATCCTGAGTGGATAATGCTTGAATTAAGATGGCAGACAGGGTGTGTTACGGTCATTTTGAGTGGACAGTGTCATCATTATCATGCTTTAAAATGGAAAAATAGTCCATAAAATCTTGTTTTAGTTTGCTTTTCTTATGTTACTTTTAGTACATATTAAAATTACTACTAGTAAAGTATGGTTTACTTAAGTTTCTGTAGACTATAAAAGACACTATTAGCTATGCTGCATCCATGCTCAGCTAGTACACACTTGCACACGTAGTACACACGTGTGCTTGGTACACACCTGACCTGTCTCTGTAATGGTTCAAATATGTAAAAATAAACTATACAATTAAAAAACTTTTTTAAAAAAAGCTCGATTTAGCTTGCTTATTATGTTCCGGTGTCATATACTTAAACAATGTAGTGCCTCAGCTTCGTTGGATGTCGCTGATATGAATAGTCCTCTCAGCGTTCCGTGTGGGGAACTATTCAGCGACATCCACCTCGCCTTGGGTGCATAACTGCCGACTGTGCTCTGGGCATTTTTTCAAAAATTATTTCTGGATTTTTAAGTAAAATAATTAGTGTTCATTCCATAGCCAAGATAATAAATTTCATCTCATCTTTAATTAATTTTTGGGATTAATCATTTTACCCTGGAATTGGTTGGCTAATTGGATTGTCCTGGAAATTTCTTGACACACTTTATCATTTTATTTTTGAAAATGCCCTGTAACATGCTCAACTACACATGTGCTGCACATTTCAAATACAGTACTCAGCCAAAATGCCAGTCCTTCATTTTTCCACATTCACAATTGAGCCACTTGTTCATGTGGATAATTTGTCGTTTAATATTATACTCTAATCAACTGATGGAGTTGCAGTCCTTAAAAAAAATAATTAAAAAGCTTATCAGGAAAAGTATTTTTCAGATCAATTAAAAACAAATCCTGGCCACATCCAAACAGAGCACAGTGTCTTGTTTGTTTTATGTTAAACAGCTGGTGTAAACAGATTTATGGAAAGAATGAGGACCATTCAGTAGGCAAATATTCATCATGTTTATAGAGAACAGATGGCAAATACATGATAAAAATACAGAGTGTTATCTTTAAGGATTTTGGTGTAGTTTAATACTGTTGAATGTTGTGTAGTGTTGGGGAAGAAATCTGGTTTACACAATTTCCTCCGGGATCAATAAAGTATTCTGATTCTGATTCTGGTTTGGAAGAACTGAATAATAATAATAATATTGATAATAATAATAATAATAATAATAATAATAATAATAATAATAATAATAATAATAACAACAACAACAACAATAACAATAATAATAATAATAATAATAGTAATCTCATATCCTTGAGTGAGATAGCAATAAGTTATATTATTTTGATAATCTTTCAAACAAATAATTACAAACAAAGGGTACAGATGAAATACTGTGTTACTTACCATTTGGCTATTCTAGCAGTAAAAAATATGTTGAAACAACACAATTAAGGGTGTTCTTAATAAAGGCCATATTGACTGCAGACACATGTTATTTTTTCCCTTAATTAACAACAATACAATGTCCAATAGCCAATAGAAAGCTCATTAGAGCAGTGATATGAATATATACCGTTCAGCCTTAAACTTAAAACCACTTGCCTGATATTTTGTAAGTCCTTCTTATGGTCTCAAAATAGTGCTGACCCAACAATGCATGGACTCCACAAGACTTTTAAAGATGTGCTGTGGTAGCTGGCACCTTAACATAGCATAGGATAGCAGCCGATCCTTTAAGACTTGTAAGTTGTGAGTTGGGCCTCCATGGATTCTTCTTGTTTGTCCAGCACATCCAACAAATGTTTTATCAGACTGATGGCTGTCTGACGAATTTGGAAGCAACACCCTGAACTCTTTGTCGTGTTTCTAGCCATTTCTGAACAATTTATCCTTTTGAAAAGGACCTTCACGAAGAAGTGCACTGAGCCTGCAACAATGATTTGGTAGGTGGTACTTAAATAGCATCCACGTGAATGTCAGGACCCAAGCATTTCCAGCAGAACATTGCCCAAAACAGCAAAAAGTTGTCATTGACTGGTCTTATTCACACAGAGTATTCTGGTGCTATCTATTCCCCTGGTAAGTAATCCATATGGATCTGATGCTAAAGGGCAGCATGAGCAGCATGAGCATAGTTGCCTTCTATATACTTGCTTTTGGTCAGCAGATCAACATGCATGGCACTGCAACTGGTTTATAGCTATGCAGCCTCATGAACAGGAAGCTATGAAGCACTAAGTGGTCTGACACATTTCTATCATAAAAAGTATTGAATATTTTTTCTGGAATTTGCGCAACATTGTGTTTTTTTTTGTGGGTTTAGACCAGACAGGCTAGCCTTTGTTCCCCATGTGCATGAGCACTGGGCATCCATGACTCTGTGGCTGGCTCACTGGTGGTCCTTCCTTATACTATTTTGGTAGGTATTATGCACTGTACAGAGAGAGCACCTCACAAGACTTGCTGTTTTGGAAATGCTCTGGCTCAGTCATCAAGCCATCACTATTTGGTGCTTGTCAAAGTCACTTATAATTGCCCATTTTTCCTGCTTCTAATAGATGAAATTTGAGAAATGTCTTTTCACTTCCTGCCTAATCTATCCCACCCCCAACAGTTGCCATGGTAACGAGATAATTCATGTTATTTACTTCACCTGCCAGCGGTTTTTATATTGTATCATAGCTATATACTGCAGAACGTCCTATGTGAAAATGTGCACTATTACTTAAAAGCTTAAATTCATTTGCTGACTGAAATGAATAAACACCTATGAGTTCACAAGTACAGAAGCATGCCAGGTATGCAGAACTGTGCACTTTGTATTATAAGAGCTGTTTCAGATCCTTCTGTTGTGTGGCGTTCCCAAAGAATTTGACTTACTGTTCCCCAATTAGGTCTCACCTAAAAGAGGATACATTTTTATTTGCCACTAGTGCCTGTTTTTTGGTAATTAGAGATCTTAATCTACATCTGGACTTCTGTAAAGCTGCGTCTTTTTCAAAGTTGGCAGTTAAAACGGAATTTAATTGATGGATTTTTTTCTACCTGCTCTTATAGAAAGAGAACCTTCAAAATTATCTTTCAAAACCATAATGGACTCTTTCAAAACTTCCACAGATGATTTAATGTCAGTGTACTTGTCCTTATATTTCACAAAAATCGATTCACCCCTTTCTTTAATCATAGATTCTCTGCATATTAAAAAAAAAGAAGACAAATATAATTTCACGTATGATTAAATGACTTAACATCTAGGAGTTTATTAAAAGCTGGTCAGTGAAATTTCAATGTCGACTCTTAATACCCTCATCCCTCCAAACTCACGCTGAGAGAGAAATGATGGGTGAGCTCCATCAAGAGTAAGTCAGTATGGCAATGACAAGGCACACGTCACCACTGACATTTTGGAAATGGGAAGAAATTGTCCTTCTGCTTCTCTCAGTGAAAAACCAAGAGAGAATGTAAGAGGTGGAGAAGAATGTTTGTTTTATTAAAAACAAATCGAATGCCCCATAGCGCTGATGTGATGTAGTGTGTGAGCTGTGGAGTGGGGTCAATGCTACTGCACCACTCACCTTCACAACTTCTCTCTCTCAGCTATTAGATCAGGTCCAATCGCTCAAACACACAGCTGATCCCAGAAATAAATCTCTGTCTCCATTATAGGTCTGCCAATAGCATGGCCATGCTGGCTGCACACACTCTTTATTGTAGGGTTTGATGTATATTTCACTGTGGCGGGGGTGTGACAGAATGGGGTTGGGAAATGAGCAAGCAGCTTCATTATGGCACTGCGGGACTGCTGAGTGTAGCCGCCCAAAACAGCATGTAATGAGGGAATGGGCAGGAAGTGAGGGATGAATGTTTGAAAGAATAAAATAGAGATTGCATTTCTGCTACCAGCCCACGTACATTTGTTTCAAGCGTACTGCGCTAGCTTCGGCTCCATATTGACAGCACTGCAGTAGCCACAGCGCATTCATTAATGTGTATTTACTGAGGCTGCAGCTTTAAGACACCTCCATTATGGTTGCTCACTTTATGTCTCTTTCTGTTAAGATAAATTTTCCTGTTATCCACTACCCCCTAATCAGGCTTATTTCCATCATATAAAACAATTTAGAAGATTAATTAGGTCATAATGGTACAATACACTCAAAAACATGGCAAGACCATGAAATTAACATATTTTAAAAATAGCCTGAAGATGTAAGTTCACGTTACATTTAACCAGTGATATTTGTGATGAGGCTTTTGGACTTTTTAGTTACTTACTTTCATGAAAGATTTCAGACAAACATCTGCAAGTATAATTAATACGGAAAATATAACACACAGCGTTCATTCATTCATTCATTTTCTAAGCCCCTTAATCCTAGGGTGGAAGGTTGGCGCCTATCTCAGCCGACTCTGGGTGAAGGTGGGGTGCAACCTGAACAGCTAACCAGACCATTGCAGGGCCAACACACATAAAACCATTCACATACACTTTCACAACCAGGAGCAATTTGGAACTGTGCATGTTTTTGGACTGTGGGAGGAAATCAGAGTATTATTAACATTCAGATATTGTTTTCTGTTGTTGTTGCATTTTAAAAAAATAATTTAACGTTACCAAAACACTAGTAACTGGGAAAACCCAGCCAAATCTTTTAATGAGCTATGCATTGTTTAATATGATCATGATCTGTGCCAAGTATTGTTATATCTGTTTAGGGTTTTTATTGTTGTTTGTTTATTTTCCGAATAAAAATTGTCAAACGGTGTCAAATGATGACTTTGAAGCAAGGGATCCAAAAAGTCATAGAAAATTCACTGAAAACTGGTTTCTCCAACTGCTAAAACACTTACCTGGGTTTAACCCTACTTCAGAGTAACCCTTGGTTGTTTGATGTTATGCTGTTGGTGAATTACTTTTTAACAGTTTACTAATATATTGAATAGATATAGTTTAACCATCTACACAGTGTAAACACGTCAGATTCTAGAGACTGGTGTGATCAATGCGATTAGGGTCAGCTGTCACTGCTCCGAGATAAGGATGTTTCCTCAAACTGTTGATTCTTACCAATAGATAATGATATTGTTACAATCACCTTGTGACTTTAGCCCTCAGCTTTGATGAGGTTTTCACATCATAGCTGAATTATAATCTTGTATATCCTTGTGCTAAGATTTCATCATGGGGGTTCAGATATTTGAGCCTGTACTAAATGTTACATGTTGTTTGTATGGTTATGCTGCATATATTGTCAAACCACATTCACAAAGGAAGCGACAAGCAACTAGCGACACTCTCGGTGCTGAGCAACACGTGATGTCGCCTGGCGAGACAGGCGAACCGCTGCACCTCTCAACTCTGGTTGCCTAGGTAACTCCCTCGCATGTTTCCCACTTCAACATCTTTCCAGGTAAAACTGTATCTCTGATTGGTAATCGCTTGACTCGTGTTGCATGGAAGTTCAGCTTAGTTGAACTTTGCCCTCAGCCACTTCGTGTTGTGTGAGAAAATTTAGCTTCTTGTCGCCTCTTGTCATGTGTATCCCGTGTGATCATTGACTTTGCATGACCACTTGTCACTTCCTGTATGAACAAGCCTTTAGTCATGGGGCTTGTCCGATAAAAAAAGCATTTGGAAGGGTCACAGTACATAAAACTATTTTAGTTTTGATTGAATAAAAGGCTTAGACATATTAATGCTATAGGAGCTGTTATACGGTGATATTGTATTATACTGTATTATATGTATTGTACTGCATGTTGAATTTGTATTTGTAATCAACCTTCAAGTCATCTTTGGAAGTTTGGGTGTATAACTTTGGAAGTAGTGATTACAATGTTGTGTGTGTTTAATTGGTTTTGGCTAGAAAAAATAGAGCATGTGTGCAAAATTTATATTTTATCACCAATAACATCACCAAAAACAGCAAGACGTTTATTTAGCCTAACTAAAAGAAAGTGTAACATTAATTCTGGCATATGCCTTGGTATTTTTTTTATTGTCAAAATTAGGCCAAAAAAAATACAAAGTCCTGAGCTATATTCATGAACTTATTGTCCAGTTCAAATGCATTTATTATGCACATGAAGTATGTACAAAATATGTACATTATAGTCATATTATGAATAAAATATTTATGTATAAAAGGCTGGCTTTAGTAATTCAGGAATAAACCTAACTCAAAATTGGGTTTGGACTACATTTATCAGCCAAGAACAGGCTACATGGGGCACTAGCTCACTGAAAGATGACAGTTTAAGATTGGGGAAAAAAACCCACAATTTCCCCAGTGTATAGTTGTTTGTAATAAAGTGTGTATAAAGCAGTATATGACTTCTTTCTTTATATAATGTATTATACACTTATGAGCCAGATGTCGTTGAATAATCTCCAAGACGGAACATTGAAAATATGTCAAATTCAATTCAGTGACATCCACTGAGTCTGAAAAGAATACAGTAACTTGTTCTAGAATATACTGTGCAAGAACATAAAAGCAAACTAAATAAATATTTTTAGAGTTCACATTTTCCATATTTCTAGTATGAAGAGGCAGGTTTGCTCTGCACACTCTGAGAGCAGACCATAAGCACATCCATATCCATATACTACACTGAAACATAAAGAAAAGCAAACTAAAATAAGCTTTTTATTGTTTATCTTATCTTGTAAACACACTTGAAATTTTTGTTTATGTATTTAGTTTATGTATTTACTCGTGTAGTACTAAATGCAAAAAAAAAAAAAAGCAAACGAAAATTAGATTTTAATGGACTATTTTTGGAGGGCAGTGGTGGCTCGGTGACTTTACAGATCTGAAGGATCCGAAGGTGGGAGGTTCAAGCCCCACTATCACCAAGTTGTCACTGCTGTCCCCCCAGTGCAGCTAACTGGATTATCAAAGGCCAGCCCAGTGAGGCTGTCCCTCACTGTCTGTGGTGAGAGGCATGTAAAATAAACATTGCTGTAGATCATAAAGAGTAGCCTATTGGATTGCTGTCAGCATGTTTCTACTCTGCAATGGCCTGGCGAGCTGTCCAGGGTGTACCCCACCCTCGCCCAGAGTCGTCTGAGATCCTCCCCGTGACCCTAATTGGGATAAAGCGGTTTCGGAAAATAAATGAATTAATGGATTATTTTTCCATTTTTAAAGTATGACATTGATGATGCTGCCTGCTACAATTGATTGTGACAAACCATGAGTGTGCATCATTTTGATTCATTATCCATTTGGAATAATGTCTATTAACCCCTAGATAGTAAATAAATTGGTTTGTGCTATTCTCATGCGGTATATACTAGTAATATTTATTACACTGCTTTGCTGAATACTTCATTCTGGTTGGTCAATTGTAGTATTCTATGGTCTGTTATGTCTGTATAACAGACCATAGTTTAATAGATTGTTCTTAACAGTCCGGTAAACTCTACTTCGCATCAAGGTCCTAATCACCCTTTTATTTTGCATTAATGGCCAGCTTGTTGTGCATTAACTCTTACTTATAATATGCTTCATATAAAATTATACTGTTGACTTCTGGCACCTTAAAAAAATTAAATGAATCTAAATTTTACATTAAGGTGGCCATTCACATACCTGTTGGGCTTTTTACACTTAGGCCTATTGGCTCATCAGAAATCTCAACTGACTAGTGAAAACTCCTCCTAGATGGGACGCTCGTCGATTACATGTTACCTTCTTCTTTTTTTTTCTTTTCTGGTAGCTGTTTATACTGCTGGGTGGACAAAGTCACACGTTTGTGGGTCTTAGCACAGTGGGGTCTAACAGGGATTTGAACTCACAAACTCTCAATCATGAGCCCAGCACTGTAACCATTACAACACTGGCCCCCATTAATTTTCCAGGCATGTTTAAAAACATGAAATATAGTGCTAACTCTTGGAAACAAAATGG
This sequence comes from Neosilurus mollespiculum, assembly GCA_030014195.1. Classification (NCBI taxonomy): domain Eukaryota; kingdom Metazoa; phylum Chordata; class Actinopteri; order Siluriformes; family Plotosidae; genus Neosilurus; species Neosilurus mollespiculum. Next base: position 44,872,971 of record JAQMYF010000024.1, on the reverse strand, counting down.
AATTGGCTCTGATGTCTTGATGAAGCCCTTTAGATAGTCCTGTACATGAGTCGCAATGACCCCAGCACATGGAATGACAATATTAGTAAAGAACACATCTTGAGGCAAGTGAGAGCGCAGAATTGTCATATAATACATCATGACTGCCATTGCTGTAATCAGATCAGCACAGACATGGAAGACGTGAACAGTAAAAAATAAGTTAGTCTTAAGTTAATTTCAGACATGTTGAATATAAGCTGTGTATACACATATACAGTGTCTTGCAAAAGTATTCAAGTACTACCCCCCGACGTGGGCATTTTTCATGTTTTGTCGCCTCACAACCTGGAATTAAAATGGATTGTTTGAAGGTTTGCATAATTTCATTTACAGAACATGCGTACAACTTTTTATTGTGAAGCAAACAACAAATAGCACAAAAATAACAAAAAACTTCAGTGTGCATAACTATTCACCCCCTAAAGTCAGTACTTTGTAGAGCCATCTTTTGTGGCAATTACAGCTGCAAGTCGCCTTGGATAAATCTCTTTGAGTTTGTCACATCTTGCCACTGGGATTTTTGCCCATTCCTCAAGGCAAAACTGCTCCAGCTCCTTCATATTGGATGGTTTCCGCTTGTGAACAGCAATCTTCACGTCTGACCACAGATTCTCAATTGGATTGAGGTCTGGGCTTTGACTAGGCCATTCCAACACATTTAAATTTCCCCTTAAACCACTCGAGTGTTGCTTTAGCAGTATTCTTTGGGTCATTGTCCTGCTGGAAGGTGAACCTCCCTCCCAGTCTCTAATCACAGGCAGACTGAAATAGGTTTTGCTCAAGAATATCCCTGTATTTAGCACCATCAGTCTTTCCCTAGCATCGGATCAGTTTCCCAGTCCCTGCTGCTGAAAAACATCCCCACAGCATGATGCTGCCACCACCATGTTTCACTGTGAGAATGGTGTTCTTGGGGTGATGGGGCGTTTCGGGTTTGTGCCATACATAACTCAAAACAAGCCTTCTTATTTTTAACACTAAGTAATGGCTTTTTTCTGGCCACTCTTCCATAAAGCCCAGCTCTATGGCGTGTACGGCTTATTGTGGTCTCATGTACAGAAACACCAATCTCTGCTGTGGAACTCTGCAGCTCCTACAGGGTTACCTTTGGTCTCTGTGCTGCCTCTCTGATTAATGCCCTTCTGGTCCTCTCTTGGCAGGTTTGTTGTGGTACCATGTTCTTTCCATTTGAAGATGATGGATTTGGGGATCATCAAAGATTTGGATATTTTTTTATAACCCATCGCTGACTTGTACTTTTTAATACCCTTGTCCCTGACTTCTTTGGAGAGCTCCTTGGTCTTTATGGTATGATGCCTCTTGCTTAGTGGTGTTGCAGCCTCTGGGGCCTTTCAGAAAAGGTGTGTTTATACTGACAGATCATGTGA
>JAQMYF010000024.1:44836432-44852620 GCA_030014195.1 Neosilurus mollespiculum | reverse complement strand
GGTACTAGTTTTAATTGTCTCATTTAACAGTCCATGTATAATTTTCTATTAGTGTTCCATAGAACGGCATGTTATAAGCAATAAGTCCTCAATAAGTTATAACCACTCTATCTCCAAAACTTTGGGACTTTGCTGTGACCTCCACCTTTGACCATGAAGATACAAAAAGCTAATTATGTCTGGGACTCAGTTAGTGTAGTGTCTCCACCAGGTTTGATGAGAATCCTGTGTTTGGTCAAGATTTTTTCACAGACAAATTGACAAACAGACATTGGACCAATCAACTAACCAATCAACCAACAACCAACCAACCAACCAAACTCTGGTGATTCCAATATCTCCTCCAAAACTTTTTGACATTTTGAGTTGGATGACATTGAACTTCAAAGTATTGCCTTCAAATTCATCACTAGTTTGTTGTTTCAAACAAAATATGCTATAAGACAATCTTGAGTTAAAAAATAGATGAGTAAATACTCATTCATCAATAAGAGAGATATTCAACCTTACATACAAAGGGCTCGTGTGGGTTTTCATTCCACACAACTAGGACCCACACCTGAGAGTTTACTGAAAGTGAAGGTCAGTTGAAGAGATACAAGGTGTAGCTTCTGCTTGATTGGAATAGAAACCTGGACACACACCGGCCATTTGAGGACAACTTCGAATACGCTTGGACATGGTTACAGTAAGGCTGGAGCCTATTAAATGGAAAACTGAGTGCATTTTGGGAATCCAAGTTAGAGAAGCCAGTCAACATACTGACATGTTTTGAAAGCAAATAAGCTGAGATAAACCCACATTGGTGACTTTGACAACATGCAAAACTCCACACAGACAGCAACCGAGTGTAAGTGTCCTGCCTTCTTATTAAAAGTTTGTTTGTACTGACTTTTGTAACACATTAATAATGCTGAGGTACTTTCAGGTGATGAATTCTACAGATACCTCATGCCTTATTGTTATTCTAAAAAAAATTTAATGTGTAATCCCTATTCCATAATGATGGTGCATGGTGCATTATACAAGACAGCTGTTCAGGGAATATCTTCCTGAAATATATGCTAATATTCTGACATTGATTTAAGCTGTTTTTTTACTTGGATATTAAAAGGGATTGACTGGCAGAACTATTCACGTCCTAAAAAAGAAGAGATTGAATGCCTTTTGTAGCCATGGCAGCTTACATTACGATATTATAGCTTGTCTTAAAACTGTCTTTTTAATGAAATATGTGTGATAGTTCTCTTTTGATGTATAAATATTTAATAGCTGTGTTATTTGTCAATGAATCTTTTTTTTTTTTTAAATTGGCTTTCTGAGTGCCACTGTCATAACAGTATGCTAGTGCTAGGCTCAGTATAAAAATGCATAAAAGTATATTTATCCATACTATATAAAAATGCATATCTATCTATCTATCTATCTATCTATCTATCTATCTATCTATCTATCTATCTATCTATCTGTCTGTCTATCTATCTATCTATCTATCTATCTATCTATCTGTCTGTCTATCTGTCTGTCTGACTGTCTGTTTGTATCTATCTGTCTGTCTGTCAGTCTATCTGTCTGTCTCTCTGTGTCTGTCTGTCTGTCTGTCTATCTATCTATCTATCTATCTATCTATCTGTCTATCTATCTGTCTGTCTGTCTGTCTGTCTATCTATCTATCTATCTATTTATCTTTCTATCTATCTATCTACTTACTGACTTACTTGTTGATGGTCAGGGTTTTAGCACAAGGCGCAGGTGCCATCTTTGAAAGTCAAATGTTATTATAGCACTGCATTCCCTATTAGAATACAAGGGATGTTGCTGTGAACATGACCGTGTTTAATATATTTCAGTGAGTCGTTTGGAGTAATTAGCCATAGATAATATTTAATATAAGATATTTGTCATCAATTTTAGGTATTAGAGGAACATAAATACGTGGTGTTGTCTTCTAATGAGATCATTCATCCTGTGTGTTGTGTCTTCATGCAGTGGCTTAGACATCATCTCACATCCTGGGAAACAAATATCTGCCTCAGTTGGAGATTAAGAGGGAAGAGGAAACAATACATCATTTCAACATCATCCAGTCAGGATTATGCATTACAAATGTTAGTTTTTAGTTTCCTCCACATGCCCATATAAATCCATACAAGATAAGCATGTGAATGACAAGTTTAGTATCAATAATATGATTTCTGCAATGTGAATATAAACAGGGGTGGCATGGTGGTGCAACAGGTTAGCAACAGGTTACCTTCTCACAGCAAGTAGGTCCTGGGTTCGATTCCCAGGCTCGGGGCATTTCTGTGTGGAGTTTGCATGTTCTCCCCATGCCCACATTAGTTTTCTCCGGGTACTCCGGTTTCCTCCCACAGTCCAAAAACATGCACAGTAGACTGATTGGCGGTTCCAGGTGTTCCAGGTTCCTAGGTGTGAGTGGGAGTGTGAATGGTTGTATGTGTGTTGGCCCTGCAATGGCCTGGCAAGCTATTCAGGGTTTACCCCACCTTCGCCCAGAGTTGGCTGAGATGTGCGCCAGCCTCCCCACGACCCTAATTAGAATTAAGTGGCTTAGAAAATGAATGGATGAATGAATATAAACAACAATGGGAACAACTGGTGGTAATAACAGAATATATAGAAATTAATTAACGTGGATTTTACAGTTGACATATTGATGCTTAACTACTACAAAAAACTGCACAGGGCTCTATATTTGTTTAGAATATAATACAACACCAAAACCAATGAGGGCAGCAGCACTGCAGCTTCTGTTATTTCTTTGCTCCCTGTCACATTCTTTCATTCTTTCATTCATCTTAAGAAACAACTTTATCCTGGTCAGGATCCAAACGCTGTCCCAGGAACCCTGGAGTGAGGTGGGAGTGCACAGTAGATGAAACACCAATCAATCACAGCGCACCATGTACACACCAATGTTTTTGGGGGATGGGCGGAAACTGGAGAGCCAGCAGGAATTCCACATGGATATGGGGATAGACAGTAGCTTAAGCTCAGGATCAGTTGGTCAATCCACTAATATATATGTAGATGTTTCAGAATAGCACTTTTAAGCTACAATATATAGTATACAAAGTTTTTGTTTTTAATTCATTCCAAAAACAGATCAAATGCTTTAACTGGGAGCATATCATCATCATCATCATCATGTCGAGTGTTCCCGGGAACAACTAGCAATGATGCAGCAGGATGGTCTGTCAAGCATAACTGCTCATAACTCCTCCGCAGACTGCAGGCCAGTATCGTGACGCAACTGGTGCACAAACATCAGACGCTGACCACCAGGGAAAGCCTGACCATGCTATGGCTCCCAAAGAACCAGGTTGTGTGCTGCAGCGTCTAGGTGGCGATTGCAGGGCCCCGCTAGCCGTAATCTACTTGATTTGATTTTATATGAGAGCGGTAGCAGATCTCCATGAAGCACTTCGTTTGGGATGCGATCCTGACAGGTGACACTGCAGACATTCTGGAGAATTTGAGCATCGCAGCAGTGCAACCTTTTCTCTTCCCTGACTGTTAGTGTCTAGGTTTTGCATCTATAAGTTAGAAAAATGTGCCTTTTCTGCCCACCTGTCATACGATCTTCATCTTATAAAGTGTACTCTAAGCCTGTGCCTTTCTCACTCTGTTATCCTAATTTTTTTTTATTATAACCAGTCAGAGGTGTATGCTCAAAAAAAAAAAAAATAAAAAAAAAATAACAGTGAACTTTAACACAAGGCATGAACGTGCGACTGATGGAAACCAAATGATTGCGTTATGCTAACTTGCGGAAACAAATAAGTAAGTAAGTAAATAGGTAAGAAAAAAAAAAATTCTAATATGTAATTATTAAGTAGTGGTCACCTTTGCTCTGCTCTATTCTATTTGCTCCACAAGCTTCAAGCCTGCATAAAGGTAAAAACTGTGAGATCCCCAGTCAAACACCACTAAAGAAATCATATTTTATATATTTTATAGAAGATCACAGCAACCTACCGATTTGTGCTTTGTCTGTGGGCAACATGCGAGTGTAGTGGTTAACACATCCACTTCACAGCAATTATATCCTGGGCTCGAGTCCAGGGATCATTTCTGTGTGGCATTTGGATGTTCTCTATGTGCTTGCGTGGGTTTGCTCTGCGTACACCAGTTTCCTCCCATTAGGCTAAATGGCTGTTCCAGATTGTGCCTAGGTGTGGATGTGAGTGTGAATGGCTATGTGTGTGTTGGCCCTTCGATGGTATGGCAAGCTGTCCTGGGTGTACCCCACCTTTCCCCAGTGTTGGTTGGAATAGGCTCCTGCCTTCCCGTGACCAAAATTAGGATTAAGTGGCTCGGCAAATGAAAGAAAAAGGGTGAGAGTGAATTGTATGTATATTTAGATGCTTACTTCTTTTTAATCTGCACATTTCTGAATATATCTGTGATGACAACTTAAATGTTTATTCTAGGGGTTTAAAGGGAATTTATTGAAAATGCAAATCAGTGGAGTTAGTTAAGATAAGCCCTTTCGGGCAGAAACGCATTTTGTTATGAACTACTTATATAAAACCTAAATTAAATGGACTGTTCCTACATTACTGGCACCAGTGAAATAAACAGAGCTTTCCCTACCTCCTAAATCCTCAACCTCCCAGGAAGACCTCATATAGAAAGACTTTTTTTTTTCTTTTCTTATTACACATGCACTAACCGTAAATCTCTTGGAACATAAACTTTAGAATTCCTTTGGTAATGTATAGTCATTATCAGTGATGCTATCAATGATGCTATTATTGTCAGCGATGCTTTAAATGCTACCTTCGTAACATATAATATTTTAATATGTTTTAAGAATTATTAAATACATTTAGGGGCAGTGGTAGCTCGGTTGTAGGGTGCTGGATTACTGATCCCATGGTCGGGGGTTCAACACCACTGTCACCAGGTTGTCACTGCTGTCCCCCCAGTGCAGCTAACTGGGTTATCAAAAGCCAGCCATGTCTCTCACTTTCTATGGTGAGAAGCATGTAAAAGAACCATTGCTGATTTTCATAAATAGTAGGTTGCATTGCTGTCAGCATGTTTCTACGCTGCAATGTCCTGGCGAGCTGTCCAGGGTGTACTCCGCCCTCACCCAGAGTCGGCTGAGATGGGCGCCAGCCACACCCCGCGACCCTAATTAGGGTTAAGCGGTTCAGAAAATTAATGAATAAATTTGGAGAAAGATCCCAAACAGAGCCTGTCTCAGAATTCTGTGAGGAGGAAAGGCGAAGTTTCATGACCATCGTGAGCTCTCTTTCAGTTTATAAATTTCATGCCATATAACAGCCAATGGGGACACCACATACTGTTGACACATTTAATATCAAATTGATTTTAATTGATTAGCATTTAAATATATATTTTTTAAGTTTGTAGTTTTTAAAGTTTAATAGTAGAGCAAAATTAATTGCAGGATAAACAGAAAGAGTTGAAACTAAATAGGAATCTTGATGATAGAGTACATGCTAGTAATCAATGCTAGTAAACTACGCATGTCTAGTAAAACCGTCTAATTACAATATTGCCATAAAAATTAGCAGCCAGAGTTAGGATATGTTTACTTTAAAAACTAATTACATGAGCTACAGAATATAACACACTTAGAAACACACAGTCCGAGGAGAAGCTCCATGCTTTTATGAATTGTGGACATTGCGGACATCGTGCCCCATTGTAAACCCAGGTTAAGCAGTTCATGACACTATTATGGACCCATCAGTTAACAGCACGGCTTTAGACTTGGTAGTGTTATTAGGAATTGTTCTATGATTACTCTGTAAAGCCCTTTTCACAAGCATCTTGCTTTTTTTTTTTTTTTTTTGGTCATACAAATTTAGCTGGGCTGCGATGACCTGGCGAGCTGTCCAGGGTGTACTCTGCCCTCGCCCAGAGTTGGCTGAGATGGGCACCAGCCTCCCCGCGACCCTAATTAGGATTAAGCGGTTCAGAAATGAATGAATGAATGAAATTTAGCTGGGCGACTACAGAAGGGACTGATGTAAGTTTGGGTGAGGTGGATTTGAAATTATATAAAATGTGTGTTGTATGTCTGTTGTGGGGAAAATAGGTCAGGTCTGTGACTCAAATCAAATGCTGTTCATACTAAGGTGATACAATTATTTTGTGATATGAAATCCTTTGTACAACCTTTGTATGTTACATGATACATGTACGCACTGTCATAAAAATACCATACAATACCCATATAAAGAACCCATGGGTTTAACATGAGGCACAGCCTCTTTATTTAACTCTGAAGTAAAGTTAAATAAAAGAGTTAAATGAAGCCCATGCCAATTGGAGCATTTTTTTTCCTTACAGGGTATGAGGTTGTCCAAGCTGGTGGAGGATTTCTTCAACATGAAGTAGGAAATCCTTTCACAGGACTTTGACCTGGGTTTCACAAGGAACTCTGCAGACATGATGATGCATGCTGTCAATCTGCTGGAAAATCTGTGTAAACATAGCACAGGAACACTAACTTCTTTACTGTCCCAAACAACACTGTGGAACTAAATTTCTAAAACAGCCTCTTTCATGTCATCATTGCTGATGTCATCATTGGTCATAAATCATTGATCATAAATCATTGATCATAAATAGACACAGTTATATCCAGCTTAAACTGAAAAAAATGGGCAGTGCAGAGTCATATGTGGTGAAGGTATACATATATAGAAACCATGTATGAAATCCATATGTCTGTTGTAACACAGAGAATCACGCAACAAACCTAGGAAATAGAACTGACGTTGCCTATGAAGCGGAAAAAAATTTAGCATATTCAGAACTCCATTACAGGCACAGTGGCTCAGTGGTTAGCATGTCCACCTTCGTAGAGAGAAAGCCCGAGTTCAATTCCTGGGCTGAGGGCATTTCTGTGTGGTTTGCATGTTCACCCTGTGCTTGCTTGGATTTTCTCCAAGTACTCCGGTTTCCACCCACAGTCCAAAAACATGCTCAGTAGGCTGACTGGCTGTTCCAAATCGCCCCTAGGTATGGGAGTGAGTGTGAATGGTTGTATATGTGTTGGTCTGGCAAGCTGTCCAGGGTGTACCCTCGCCTAGAGTCGGCTGAGATGGGCGCCAGCCTCCCAACGACCCTAATTAGGATTAAGCAGCTTAGAAAATGAATGAATGAATGATTTATGGCTGTTTTTTTTTTTTTTAATTCTGCCCATGTTTGTTTTGGATGGTTTTCTGCCTGCCTACTTAAAAAAAAACTCCTTCTGATTTTACATCTTTTCTTTTTACTGAAAGAGAAAGAGAGAGAGAGACAGAGAGAGAGAGAGAAAGAGAGAGAGAAATTTTAATAAATCATAAATATTAAAACACCTTAACTAACCTTATACATCACTCATAAATAAAAAAACAAAGAGCGTGGATCTTATAAAAGTCCCTTGAAGGGAATATTTAACACAAACCCTGAGCAATTCAATTAGCATGGGCAGCCTGTGAAACGGTTGAAGGAGAACTTTGGTATTTATTGGACCTGAGAGTGCTGTGGGATTTTTAGAATAATTAGTACATTGATTAACTTTACCGATGACCTCAATCATTTCAGTGTGATTGTTCATTAGGAAAATAGAGAAATCCTTCGTTGTTAAGGTTTTGATTGATTCCTGAAAGTAATTTACTGTCTTATAGAATGAATGAATTCTGATATTTTTCGCCCGGGTAACAGTGACGATTAAGTCTACCTTCCGTAACTTTGATTACTGGCTGTAAATTGGCATAATGTTCCTTAGAGGATAACAGAAGTATTCTCTGTCTTGTTTGTAGTTTGCTGCTCTGCATATCGGATAAAATTGAAATCAAACCACCTTTGTAAATCATCCAGACTGGTATGTAAACACAGGGATGGAAATTGCTTTGTACAGCATATTTCATAGTCTGCCTCATTATACTCTGCTGACTAGAAAATGGACACCCAATTTAATTTTATAGCCTAAGTGTGCAAAGTTTGTGTGAAAAGCAGGGAGTCTCAGATTGCTTATCTCTTCTTATCCTAGACAACAGCCTTGATTCACACAACAGGCTGCTAACACTAGTGCCTGGGGAAATGTGGCGTATTAAGGTAGGCTGTGCAGCAGGCACGCTGAAAGCAACTTAATTGCCTGTGAGCGATGCTTCTGCCTTTAAATGCTCCTTCCGTTGCACAAACCCCACTGTGCTAGCCATTGCTGAGGTCGTCCCCTTCACAGCTATCTTAATAACATCAGGCATACTGTAGCAACTCATCCCTACAATGCATAAGTCATGATGCTTGATTTAAACGATTGAAGCTAGTAATGGCTTTAAATAAATAATAGAAGTCAATGCATTCAAAAGACAGTAGGGAAGTATTTCAGCTATGTGAAGCACTATGTGTGTGAGGTAGAAGAGATATAATGATTTGTGACACACTGCGAGGTCATCTTTGGGGAGAAGATCATTAGGCCGTCCTCCCACTGCCTTGCTTGTTGAGGGAATAGCTGTTCAGGTGAGTGCAGCATCGCTTAATGTTCCATGAGCCCCTTATTCCACTCACTGCTGAATGGAGGTGCATGGTGATGTAAATTTCCAGCAGCAGTATTATGAGAATAAACCTGTACATGGTGAAAGTAAATTGAACCAGAAAAGCATAGCCCTACTTTTGAATTAAGCTGTCATCTGCTTGGCGCAGCAGCATTATGAGTTCCACAAAAGAGAATAAGGAAAAGGATTTTTGTAAGATACCTCTGCCTGGTCTGGATACAGAAACGATGTTAGACACAAATCGCCTAGGGTATCCAGCCAGCCCTTAGAAGGCACATGCCTGCTTCATTGTCATGGGTTTGGGATAGCCCCTAACTTCCTCTGTCTCCTTCCCATTTAGTTATAAAGCCTAGGTGCTATGCTTCATTTAGCCCCAGATGGCATTTACAGGGGGTTGCTTCCTACTTCCAGGTGTGCAGAGTTTGACCTGTACTTTACTGAGACGGTGGAGATGGTCTTGTCAGTTGTACCACTTCATCAAGTTAGGATGCTTTGTATTGACAGTGATGTCCATCAGCTACTGGAATATCGCTTGGGGCCTGTGAAGGCTAAAGTGAACCACCAGGTATTGCCAGTGGCCGGTGATGGTGTTGAAAGCAGTCTTGCAGGAGGAATGAGGGTGACCTGTCAATAGTGAACTGCCTTGTTGAAGTCGAGCATGGAGATGATCTGGGTTCTCTACTCATGGAATGGGCTTGCTGTCCAACTCTGATAGGTGGTAGGCTGCTCTTCCCAGGACTTTTTTGGCCATGTTAAGGAGGCCCTTTAGTTTTCAGTTGAACAGGAGCACAGTGAGGGTGAACATTGTGGAGGTTTGGAGAACCTCCGAAATGGCAAACAGCACATATGGCAACTGTAGGTCCCAGTGCCTACTACTCATTGAAGCATCCACTTAAAGGATGTTAAGTCTATTGAGAAATACAGGCATTTGGGATGATAGACAAAGCTCTGGAGATGTATCTGCGGCAGCCAAGATACGTTCACCATCAGTTAGGACAAGATGGGACTGCCTTTGTCTGGGAGCAGGTCCTTTAGGATTCCCACCCAGCTGAAGAGAAGCATCATCTCCTGGACAAAGCTCTTCACAGTTTCTTTTTGGAGATGGAATTCCTCAGGCTAACAGGTGGTCATATAGTCAACCCCTACTGGGATGTACTCATGACCCTCAGGCAGACTTTGGCAGTAGCCCTATTAGAAGTGTGATGTCAGAGTGGCATTGTCCCTTCAGCACCATCCCTGTAGCATGGCCGGGACACTGTTCTTTCAGCATCAGTGCTGCAGCATGGTGAGAAGAGCTTAATTTTGTGTATGGGTTGGTAACTGTCCGACATTACATCTTGATAAAAATATGTACACAGCAAGAGATCTATTTAGGCTGACTTTTCTTCTTATATGGTCTTACAGCTCTCTATTTTGTGAGGTGTCTCAGATGGATGTACATCATCACAATCAGCAACAGGTACATGATATTCAATAAGGGTCTACAGTTTAAATTTTCCATTAATTTTTCATTGTTGAAGTGCTTATAATTTTGCTTTTGTGCTATTAGTTTTATTGTGTTGTCTAATTAGTGCTTGTATTTTCATTCATTTCTTCATTTGCCAAACCACTTAACCCTGCTAGAGTCACAGGAAGGCTGGAGCCTATCTCAGACAACTCTTGGGGAAGGCGGAGTACACCCTGAATAGCTCGCCAGTACATTGCAGAGCCAACACACACAACCATTCAAATTCACACTCATGAATGTTAAACAGTCAGTTAACCTAATGTGAATGTCTTTGTACTATGGGAGGAAACCAGAGTACCCGGAGCAAACCCACACAAACTACAACTACACACATTAACTCCCTTGCCGAGCGCGACCCACAAACCCAGGATCTTCTTATTGTGAGGTGGATGTCCTAAACACTATGCTACAATGCCATCCCTAGATATTACATGTATGCTTAAACCATAAACATAACAGTTTAATCTAACTGTAAATATTTCCCCATTTAGATATTTTGCTAATATGCAATTACATGCGACCATATCCACAATATCTTTATTACAAATCATATAAAAAGTCATACAGTTACTGTCGTCACTGTTTCCTTTTTGATTTTCCTCAAATTGAAAATGAATAATGTACTGCAGTGCACAAGTCCAAACAAACCATGATGTCGACAACAGCTTATTTGTAGGTATCACAACAACACAGCAGGAAATCAAATGATGTGAGATTTTACTGTCACAAACAGAGCACCTACCATCACCATAGTTTATTCCCACTGTGAATATTTGATTACAACATAATCATCATTAGTATCAGGAGGAGGCAGTTGATACTTCACAACCTTGATATGACAAAGATACCAGCACTGGAAAAACTTTTTCTGTGGAGGTTCAGAAGTGATTGATGCTGGCTAAGAACTCATACCCTTGTATATGCTCGGAGACTGCTCCTCTGAGAGGTGAAATTAATCATGCCATGATTTCTGCTACTCTTGAAGCCCCAGCAATGCAAGCTGAGCAAGAAGAAGAAGAAGAAAAAGAAGAAGAAGAAGAAGAAGAAGAAGAAGAAGAAGAAGAAGAAGAAGAACTGGGAGAAATTAATGTGTGGCAAGCAGCTGCCACTGTCATCTTCGCACTGATCCTGGAAGCTGCTTCGGATTCTCCTCAGTTACAGAGTTGTGTGGGCTCAGTATTCACAAACACATCACTTTCCATCGCCTCAGCCTGATATTTGTGACAGTTCGGCCCTCGCCTACTGCAGCCACACAGCATCTTATTACCTCCTGTCACATTTGTTCAGGAGAGAAACACAGGAACATGCTATGAGTGAGACCCTCAGGAAAAGGAGGCTTAAACCTAACAGAGTAGAAATGCTCCGGGCTTTATAGTTCTCTAAAGAAATTACATGAATAATAGATCATATAAATTGTGTGAGACCAGCTTCATATTTGAACCCTTAATTGTTAATGGCACAATAAAAATGAGATAAGTGATTAGCAATCATGTACACAAAACAGAGCAGCCAGGAAAATGCACCCTAAGAAAAAAAATTCTGTTAGTGATTAACCATTTAAATAGTTCAATAATTAAATAATTCATTTCTTGTAACTTTAATAATCAAAGGGAAGGGCTGGATCTAAAAGTGTTAATGCCTATTGTTCTTTGTTAACCTTGTGCAGAGACCCTTCAAAGATAGCATGGTGCAGGTGGACATTTTGCTAAAGGAAAACAACCAGGGTTGTTAACTTAGCCCAACTATGGTTACTCAAAGGCCAAGGTAGAAGTGGTGAATAACAGAAGCATACATCACTGTCACTGCTGCAGGGTTGTGTGATTGATTATTCCAAGCACCAGAGATCCTAACTTGCAGCTTACTAATGTTCTGATTATGCCTGCTAGGTCGTGTTGTTGAACACTGCCTTACTTTAGATTATTCAGATAGCACCAAGCAGGCATTTCTTTGCCGAATAAATATGTGCTCTGGTTAAAAAAACATGCAGAATTTGGCTTTGACTATTCAGTGTTTTACACAGAAAAACTACATACTCTTAAATGAACTGGAAAATTATAACTGGGCTGTGCGGTAGTGTAGTGGTTAGCATGTCTAGCTCACAGCAAGAAGGTCCTGGGTTTGAGTCCCTGGGTTTGGGCGTTTCTGTGTGGAGTTGGCGTGTTCTCCCCATGCTTGCATGTGTTTCCTCTAGGTACTTTGGTTTTCTCCCACAGTCCAAAGAAATGAACATTAGACTAATTGGCGGTTCCAAATTGCTCCTAGGTGTGAGTGTGAGTATGAATGGTTGTGTGTGTATGTTGGGCCTACAGTGGTCTGGCAGGGTGTATCCCACCTTTGGCCATAATAGAGAATTAAGCAGCAAATGAATGGTGATTAGTGGAAAGTAAGTAAGAAAGAAAAAGACAAGGGAAGACAGAAAGTTGGGTAAAATCAAAATTATAATATTGTATGCTGTGATGCCACCACATATTAATACCATACAACAGATCCCTGACAAAAAAAAAGTTGTAGGTGTTTTGTATGAAATTCTCTTTTTGTGCAATAGAAAATGCTGTCATAGACTTGTCGTGAAGTTCTAAACAGACTAGGAAAAAAAATCAGTCTCATAGGTAATTCTCAATGTCAGGTCCATTTCAAAGGTTTATTGTGTGATGTCCTATGACATTTAATGGCTGTGTTATGATATTGTAGTTATTATAATTATATATTATTATAGTTATATATTATAGTTCTATGTTTGCCGTACGTTAAACTCACAAGACTTCTTCATAGACCCACGTTTATTGTAAAACATTTTAATGACAGTGCTAGGTTGAGCCATACCATGGTCAGTCGATTTTTTTTTTTGTCTTGCAACAATCATATAACTTTATATAAACATCACATGGTTTGACTTACAGACATACAACACATGTTTTATGTGAATGCAACTACACAACTTTAAATCCATCTCACCCAAACCTACGTCAGTACCTTCTGTCATAGCCCCACTAAATTCGTTCATCAAAACTAAAAATTGTAGGTTGTTTGTGAAAGGGGTTTAGGTCATGCAAGTTGTTGCAAGCAATAGATTTGTTAAGTTTATGATTATTGTTGGGTGGTATGGTGGCGTAGTGGTTAGCACTTCCGCATCTAGGGGTATTCTTACATCTAGGGGTATTCTTACCCCTAGATGTGAATGTGATTGTGAGTGGTGTTTGTGTGTTGGCCCCACAATGGTCTGGCATGGTGTTCAGGGTGTACCCCACCTCCACCGTAATCCTAACAAGGGATAAAATGATACAGAAAATAAGATGAGTTAATTATTGTTTAGTTGTTATATTTTGTAGGTTATATTTTCCACAAAGGGGCAGTGGTGGCCTGGTTGTAGGGTGCTGGATTACTGGTCCCAAGGTCCGTGGTTCAAGCCCCACTATCAACGGGTTCTTTCTGCTGTCCACCCAGTGCAGCTAACTGGGTCATCAAATGCCAGCCATATCTCTCACTGTTTGTGGTGAGAGGCATGTAAAAGAACCATTGCTGATTTTCGTCAAGAGCAGTCTGCATAGCAGCCAGCGTGTTTCTGCCTTGTGATGGCCTGGCGAGCTGTCCAGGGTGTACTCTGCCCTTGCCCCGAGTCGGCTGAGATGGGCACCAGCCTCCCCGTGACCCTAATCAAGTTTATATTAAATTAGATTTATATTAGATTAAGCGGTTCAGAAAATGAATGAATGAATGAATGAATATTTTCATGATGCAAATAATTAATTAATTGATTCATTCATTCATTCGTTTTCTAAGCTGCTTAATCCTAATTAGGGTCACGGGGAGGCTGGCGCCTACTTCAGCCAACTCTGGGCAAGAGCAGGGTACACCCTGAACAGCATGCCAGGCCATTGCAGAGCAACACACATACAACCATTCACACATTCTCTCACATCTAGGGGTGATTTGGAACCGCCAAAAGGCCTACTGTGCATGTTTTTGGACTGTGGGTGGAGACCGGAGTACCCAGAGGAAACCCTCACAAGCACAGGGAGAACATGCAAACTCCACACAAAAACAACCAATTCCAGGAATCGAACCTAGACCGTCTTGCTGTGAGGTGAACATGCTTACCACTGTGCTACCGCAATGCAAGTTACTCTGACTCTATCCCATTGGCAGCTCTGGCGTAAACTCCTCTGACCATAACTTTTAAAATAGGTTTTGAAAAGTATGGTTAATATATGATGTTAAAAAATATTTCCATTTTGAGTAATTATGTAGCCCATATGCTGACTCCTCAAATAAAACATTATCAAAAGTAACAGCAGGGTTCAGATTCCTCTGAACTTAACACAACTGTCTCACTGGGTTGTAAACAGTTGCTTTTATATTTATAACTTCAATAATTTATAGTTTATGGTAAATGAGCTGGCTTTGATAGACACTGGCACAAAACATACTGCTCTGAAAATAACTGCTGACATGGAAGGTTTAAGTCACCTCTGTGTACATCTCTGAGCTTCCGATCTCATTTAGGTTTAGGTCTCATTAACCTGAGAGTAAATTTGGTGAAGATAAATATATTCTGTAATTACATGTGTAATGATGATGATAAGAATAATAATAATAATAATTTTAGAATCGTGGAGAATTAAGGGACAAGGAACTGAACTTTTTTTTTTCTTAATCATTAATTCCTTATTATTATGAGAAGACTCACCAGCCCCCGACATGGAGGTGGATCCACGATTATGAATAATGAGAGCACTCAAAGTTACTGCACAAATGACAGAGTTGGCAGGACACTAAGAGAGAGAGAGAGGGAGACAGAGAGAGAAAGAGAGAGAGGAAGACAGAGAGAGAGAGAGAGAGAGAGAGAGAGAGAGAGAGAGAGAGACAGAGAGAGAGAGAGAGAGAGAAAGAGAGAGAGAGAGAGAGAGACAGAGAGAGAGAGAAAGAGAGAGAGAGAGAGAGAGACAGAGAGAGAGAGAAAGAGAGAGAGAGAGAGAGAGAGACAGAGAGAGAGAGAAAGAGAGAGAGAGAGAGAGAGAGATGGAAAATAAAATGTCACCCTACTTTGTTCACATAGTCTGTCCTACTCTTTACTCATGCACTATAATCAGAATTAAACAGATTTTTTTAAAACCTTTTTTAAACCTGCTGTTTACTCAAATCATTTCACCTTTAGAAGTGTGTATCTTGTGTGTGTGTGTGTGTGTGTGTGTGTGTGTGTGTGTGTGTGTGTGTGTGTGTGTGTGTGTGTGTTGCAGATCCTCTTGGCACTGAGGATTAAACGATTCTGTAATTACAGCTTAAGGGCTGAACCTGTGTTAAGATAAACTATCTGCTATCAAGACAACACAAACATGCACACAGATAAGAAGAACATGTGCACACCATGGTGTAGGTATCACATAGCTGATTTATACTTCTGTGCAGAATATACTCCACAGGTACAGTGTTAATGCTCATGGATTTATATTTGCATACATTGTGCAGATTTTCTCTAGAAGGTGCTGTTGCATGAAACCTGATAATATTACACACAGAAGAAGAACAGAACATGCATTACAATGAGCTTAAATGAGTGGGATGCCAGCTTGTGATTTGTTGGCATGTCAATTTGAAGTTATCACTTAATGCTGAACACACCGGCTCACACTATTTACTTTCAAGGAACGTCATTAAAATTTTAAGACCAATTGATGGTATGGCTGTGCGATCTCACTGTATATCAGATTATGATAAAAAAAACAAACAAACAAACAAACAAACAAAAAAAAAAACTATAGTTTCATGTCATGCGCTATTGTTTATTTATTTATGATGTACATCACACTTTTTATGGCAAATCTGACTAATGCACATGCCACTGAAATCATGCGCACACCATGTGCACACACAGAGCAATTCATTACAGCTGAGTTACAGGAGAACATTGTATCTTTTGGGCTTTTACACCTGATCCCCCACACACACACACACACACACACACACACACACACACACACACAATGGAGCTGTCCACACACCAGTGCTGAACTCAAAATGCTTTTACACCTGAACACAAACACACACACACACACACACACACACACACACACGCGCGCGCGCACACACACGCACACACACATGCACACACACACACATGCACACACACACACACACACA
>JAQMYF010000024.1:44817049-44827319 GCA_030014195.1 Neosilurus mollespiculum | reverse complement strand
ACACACACACACACACACACACACACACACACACACACACACACACACACACACACACACACACACACACAAGCATTTACACTCACACCTAGGGGCAATTTGAAACAACCAATTAGCTTAATGTGCATGTCTTGTGGGGAGGAAACCCACAGAAGCGCAGGGAGAACATGCAAACTCCATGCAGAAACTCCCTCGCCAGACCTGGGACTCAAACCCAGGATCTTCTTGCTGTGAGGCGGAAGTGCTTACCACTGCTGTGCCATCCAGTTAAAAAAAAAAAGATTTTTATGCTTACTTCTGAATTAATACTTGCTTTAATTTCAATGTGCTTTATTGTGTGTGTGTGTGTGTGTGTGTGTGTGTGTGTGTTTTATAACCGGGCATAAATTAACTAACTTAAATAACAATTATTTTCTATCTGCTCAGTTTCTGAAGTTGGGTCTCTGAGTGTGAACAGAAAATTTGTGTTGGTCAGTGTCCTCTCTTAATAAATAAAAATCCTTCTTCATGTATATAAGAGTGTGTCTCCTAACGTGGTGATATGTAACCAGTCAGCGTAATTAACTGGCGAGCTTTCACCATCATAAAATAGCTGCAGGGTTACAGCAGTCAGGACACACGCCATTAAAATGCAGATCACACCATGAGGCATAAAACTGAAATCTATGTCGCAGCAGAGTCTAAGACATTAACACCAAATCACACAACATCTTGTCTCCAAGCCTAGTGTTCTGTGGACGTTCAGCACTGATAATCCTTTAGCAAGAAATCTTGTAGGGCCAGGACCTAGACCCAGGAGATAACCAATGATCTAATTTCAAGGTCGTGTTGATGTGCTGTAACTCTCATGCCGGGAGTGGAGTGTTTAGACCTTCAAATCTGCCAGTGGGTGAAGAGAATAAAGTGCCAAGATAATAAGATTAATTATTTTCTACAGAAGTATTGATTCTGTGTTCGGAATAGTGATCAGTGCAAATAAGGCTTCGAGGGCAGCCATAAGAACGGTAGGAAGATTTTGCAGAGCTGGTGATGATGATAAGCTGATGGTGAAATTAAAGTGACAGGCTTTGTTTATAGTAGACATTTAGACCACTGGGTTATCAGCCACAAATTCAAGTCTTATGACATGAGACCAATTGAAGTGCTGATTAATTTCCTATCACAGAACAGTTTTCTGACACTTCTGTCTGGTTCATATCAATGCACTCATCCTAATAAGGTATTATTTATAATAACAACTTTTCACTGGGCGGCACAGTGGCGCAGGGGTTAGCATGTCCGCCTCACAGCAAGAAGGCCTGGGTTTGATTCCGGGGCTCGGGCGTTTCTGTGTGGAGTTGGCATATTCTCCCCATGCTTGTGTGGGTTTCCTCCGGGTACTCCAGTTTCCTCCCACAGTCCAAAAACATGCACAGCAGGCTAATTGGTTGTTCAAAATCGCCACTAGATGTAAGTATGAGGGTGAATGGTTGTATGTGTGTTGGCCCAGCGATGACCTGATGAGCTGTTCAGGGTGTACCCCACCCTCACCCAGAGTCTTCTGAGAGGGCTGCCAGCCTCCTCGACCTTAATTAGGATTAAGAGGCTTAGAAAATGAATGAATGAATATATTTTTCAGAGTAGTTCAAGGAGCACGAGGAATCATTTTCACACATGAACTAGCACCAAAGAGTTCTGACCTTAATCCCATTAAAAGTACTTGGTGCTGGAGAAGAATCAGTGAGTGGTACTGTCATCAATACATGATTTTAGCAAACATTTGTTCAACTCTGGACAGAAATAAAATTATTGCTGCAATAAATAGATTTTAAAAATGCTGTAATTAAAAAATGCAATGGCAAATGCATTTCGCAAGTTCAAAACAACCCGGTGAAATAACAAAGTGTGCAAGGTTTTTTGGATAGGCGGTGATAGGTGGAACATTTCAGCAACATACTGACCCTAAACATGTTCAAACCAACACAGAAATGATCAGTGTGCAGTGATCAACTGATCAGTGTTTCTCAATGACCAACACGTATTCAGGGCACATGCGTGAGAACTCTGGAGAATAATAAAGAACCTTAAAATCTTTTTCTTGATAAGTAATGAGTGATTCAAAAGATTTTTTACACTCTTTTTAGACATTACAGGTATGACACAACCTAGTGCTAAAACAGAATTAATGTTAACTCCTCAAATGCTCAGCTGAATATCCAGATATCAGTCATCAATCACTAAACTGCTTAATCCTACTAGAGGAAGCTGGAGCCTATCTCAGCCGACACTGGCTAAAGGTGGCATACATCCTGAACAGCTTACCAGACCATCGCAGGACAACTCACATGATCATTCACACTCACACCTAGAGGCAATTTGGAACAGCCAATTAGAATGAAAATCCGAATACTTTATTGATCCCTGAGGAAACTGTGCGACCACAGTTGCTCCATTCCAATAATAGAATAAATATAAATGGTCTAAAATTAAAAACTACAAATATCTATAAAAGTCTAAAATCAGAAATTACAGAAATTATAGAAAAAAATATATATATATACATATAAACAGAATGAACAATGAGTAATATGTACAGTGTTATCAATATAATTAGCCTAATGTACATGTCTTTGGACAATGGGAGGAAACCGGAGTACCCAGAAAAAGCCTATTTAAGCATGGGGAGAACACGCACACGCAAACTCCACAGAAACAGAAACACCTGAGCCCGGGACTTAAACCCAGGGCTTTCTTGCTGTGAGGCGGACATGCTAACCACTACACCACCATGCTGCCCTAGATTCAGACATGTTTCTTCTTAAATCATATGAGTAAGTAACTATTTTAAGTTACACAGTATCTACAGTGAAACGAGTAGGAATACAATTGTCTACAGAGCTACCATAACGAACCTGTGTGAACGGCATGTGTGTGTATAATATTTTTTTTTGTTTTTACTTCAAATGAAAAGTGATATTGGGCTACTGAACCACAAAGACATTTCTTTGCCTCCTATCTTCACCAAGGGTGCCAATAATTGTGTAGCTGACTGTATGTACTTAACAAAGAGAACATGGAATGTATAGTAAGTAGGCAATTCCAGAATATAAGTTACTACATGAGTTATTAATTTTTACATTAATTTATCAGACTGCCCAGAAGTGTGACGGTCATTCTGATGATAACTGCATTGTCCACAGGACTAGTTCAAGGTTTAATCTGTGTGAGAATCCTGTTAATCACTAAATCCATTAACATGACAAAGTTTCAAATTAAGGGACTAAAAATGAGTGCCACAGGCTGTGCACTGTGCTCAGGAATGAATAGAGAGTTTATTACACCTTTCTAATGACTTGCAGATCTGGAGCTCTTTCCTGAACACCCCTGGTGCAGTGTGGTAATTGTTTAAAAAAAACAACAACAAACAAACATATGCGTGAATATAAAATGAATGTAGAAAATTTAGTCTATTCATTTTAATGCACACATTTCAAGCTGGGAGAAAAAAAATAGTGTTGATATAATTAAATAAATTGTATGTGTGCATGCTTGCAAGCTCACGTATGTGCACGTTCACGCATATGCATTCAGTAATTGTACATGCATTTAAATCAGGGAGTCTGATAAGGGAATATAAAGTAGAACATACTAATTGCACTCATTAGCACATTACAATAAATTGTCAGCTGCACACTTTTACACGTGTGCCCACATTAAAGGGCACAGACCAATGCTGAAATGATGGCATCCTAAAAGGGCTGGTGATGTTTAGTATGTTAAACTATGTCAGAGACACCAGGAAATTAGCTGAGGCTTGATTATTCAGTAATATTCACATGCAGTATCCCCGAGCTGCTCTTATTGCCCACCAGAAAGTCTCTAAAATGCATTTTATGTCAAAAGTCAATAATATGGAACAATTAGAGCTTTCCCTTAAGGCTTTGAAACGAAATAAAACTGTCTCTGAGACGCTAAAGATATGCAAAGTGAGGGCAGACCTCTTTGAAATAAGTCTTCAAAAAAAAAAAAATGTGCTGAATGCATTTTTAATGATCTCTTTCCTCATTATTACTTTTTTTTTTTTTTTTTTGCCTGAAACCTGATCATTTTGCCAAGTAAATTATTCAAACTGTGTAGTGATATATAATTTGTAAGGAAATATGTGTTACTGTTATTAGGAGGCAACTGAATATCATGTCTGCTTTTTTTCAAATCACCTCTAACATTATTTTAATCTGCACAGCTATGAATCTGATACTCTAGATTCTACATGCACTATACGCATGTACACGTCCGTTATAGAAAAGAGTGAACAAAATAGGCAGCTTGCAGCAATGGAAAATCTGAAAACCCTATGAAAATAAGATCCATCACTCCAGGGTAAAAATAAATAAATAAATAAATAAAGTGTACATTTGCTGTGGCAGGAGGTGTGAAGTGGACAGGAAGGAGAATAGGAAATCCCATGGATTGAATAGCATTGTGGGAAATGACTCTGTGCAATGGAGTGGTTAAAGAAGTTCCCTTATACCTTTATGTCGGTTTATGTGCTGAAAGTTATGTTTGCAGTTAACAGCCTTAAATCCCTGACTGCTCTTTTTACACACAAAATATATGATGCAAATTGAATGAATGCTGCTTTTAAACAGTCATAAATAAAAGAAAATAAAACAATTTGATTGATACTTTTATGTTTCTACTTTATCACTAGTTCATAAAGTCCACATGGGATTATAGATTTTGGCCTAGAACCAGTATATAAAGGAACAAGCAACTGCATTGTTTCCATCATGCAATCTTGTACTTGGTTCACGCACAACAGGGAGAGATTCTGATCAACAGGGAGAATTTGCAACATTTGTACTGGGACCTTAGTAGCATATTGCATTTTTTCCTGCCAGTAATCACCCCTGAAACCATAAAAGATCTGAAAGAAATGTTGTACTACAGGTATGATTGTATTATACTAAAAACCTCTCTGATTCTCCACAGATTAGGCATGGTTTGGGTTCAGACAGGAAAGCCAACATGGTGATCACTGTTGCGGTAAAATTGTAAGATAGTTGATGACTTTCGAGCATCATTTTACAGCAGGGTTAAACACATGTACTTATTCAGCATCCACTAAAAATGTAATTGTATGTTTTGTCCTCGGAACTATTCGATTTTTGGCCTGGATAAAATGCTGTTCACTGTTTTGACTCAGGAGCAGTGAACGGTAGTGTAATGCTAAAAAAGTTTTTGTCCTGTTACTAAATTTGATTTTGTGAACAGAATACTTTAATGAGATGACTGTTATGTGCAACCTGCAGGTTTTGTTGGAGTGTCTCTCAAGAAAGTATAAAACATAAAACACCACTGGCCAAAAACAATAGTTTAAGCTCTCAATTATTTATTTAAAGCTCTATAAAGCTGGGGTTGTGTTTCATGATGACAGAAACTGGGGTACAAACTTACTTGTTAAAAGGATGTTGGCAGTGATTTTGACAGCTCTCAGCCGTCTCCTGTATTTACAGTGTGTGTTCGCCTCAAGTGTCCCAGAGTGTCATGTGAGTTAAAACAATAGCGAGTGTAACATTCGCCAGCCCGCACAGTGCAATTACTTGTCTCTCTATATATACTGGTCTCAAATTCTGGCAGAATGACATTAATAAAAAATTAATTAATTAATGTATCCATTTGCCAAACCGCTCTATCTTACTAGGGTCACGGGGAGGCTGGTGTCTACCTCAGCCGACTCTGGGGGAAGGCGGGGTACACCATGAGTAACCTGCCAGTCCATCATAGGCCAACACACACAACCACTCATACTCACACTTAGGGGCAATGTGGAAAACAGAGTATCCTAATGAAACCCACGCAATTACAGGAAGAATATGCAAATTACATACAGAAAAGCCCTTATCGAACACTGGACTCAAACCCAGGACCTTCTTACTTTAAGGCGAACGTGCTAAGCACTACGCAACCGTGCCGCCTAATAAAAATCAAACCTAAACAAATACAAGTTCAGATGCTATCACACTAATCTTACACAGTAAACTACAACCTTATGATTTCTAATTAGATGAACCCCATAATATGAGAGCCAACAATCACATCCAGCAAACAACCTAGTAGAATGTTTTAAACCGTTTTAGTTTACACAGCAGGTGTGCTTTCTAAATTTGTTTCCAACCTAAACTGCATTAAAAAATGGGAAACAAGGTCATCACTGTGTATGCACATTCCCGATATACAGACATTATCATGCCGTTAACCTTTCAGTCTCTTAATCTTTGGACTACATCTTATAGAAATGCTTCTGGACTTCATTGGCAAACTGGCTACACTGAAATACTGGCTTTGTTTGTAGAAATGTATTAGATTGTTGTCATCATTTGCCGAACTGCTTAATCATACAAGGGTTGTGGGGAGGCTGAGCCCATCTCAACCGACACTGAGCAAAGGCGGGGTACACCCTGAAGAGCTTGCCAGACCATCACAGGGCAACACACACACTCACACACACACACACACACACACACACACACACACACACACACACACACAAAACCATTCATACTCACACCTAGGGGCAATCTGGAACATCCAATTTGCTTAATGTACATGTCTTTATACTGTGGGAGGAAAAGAGAGTACCCGGAGTAAACCCACACAAGCACAGGAAGAACATGCAAACTCCACACAGAAATGCCTGAGCCCAGTACTCAAACCCAGGACCTTCTTGCTGTGAGGCCCAGGTGCTGACCACTACGCCACCATGCCGCCCAAAATGTATTCATCATCCATCGTTCATTTTCTAAGCCGCTTAATCCTAATTAGGGTCGTGGGCAGGCTGGTGCCCATCTCAGCCAACTCTGGGCAAAGGCGGGGCACACGCTGTACAGCTCGCCAGGCCATTGCAGGGCCAAAACTTATACAACAATTCACACTCACTCTCACACCTAGGGGCAATTTGGAACTGCCAGTCAGCTTACTGTACATGGTTTTGGACTGTGGAAGGAAACTGGAGTACCCGGAGGAAACCTAGGCAAACACTACAGAAATGTCCCGAGCCCAGGAATCAAACCCAGGACCTTCTTGCCGTGAGGCACAGGTGCTGACCACTATGCCACCATGCTGCCCAAAATGTATTAGATTTAATTCCAATTATTACACGATAATTTACTATAGTACAAAGTACAAGTCTTGGTGGCTGCTGAGTATATTTAAAATAGCCATATTTGGCATAAAAAAAAACAATGATGCTGGAAATCTAATATTAATTGAAAATCTAATATTAATTATCCTGTCGGCTTTTCCTCCTCGCATGTAACAGTGTGATTTGGTGTTTTGAAACCAGTCCATGTTTGTTCACGGTATTTTTTATTTTACTATATTTCTCATTTCTGAATACTACTGAGTTCCTTTCCTTCTGGAAGTGGATCTGAAAAGAGTATATAAGACAGGGTAAAAGGCTACAGAAGACTGTTGTGCAGACAATGAGGCAAGAACCTGGTTTGGCATGAACTCACTCTGTATTTTCACAGTTGAATTTCTAGAAAAAGAAAACAAAACCTTTGTGTGATATGGATGAAAAAACAAAATGAGAATTCAAAAAATGAGCAGCTTGAAAGAGCTCAAAGCTGAACGAAACTACTGCTTAAGCATTGCTCAGTCTTTCTTTTTGTAGCATTGTGGTGTGTGTGTGGGGAACCTAGCAGGGAAATGGAGAGATCAGGAAACGTGGAGGCGTGTGAGAAATGAAGCTTCACATTACAGTGCATTCTTAAGTATTTTCCAACTGAAATGACACAACATGTAGGTCTCTACTGTTACCACTAATACACTCTCAGCTGATTTGGAGGAAAGCAGGAAAGCATGATAACAGCTGTCTTTTTTTTATGTGAGATTTGCAGGATACCATTTTTAAAACTAATATGAAATAGCCGGTTGGGGGGGTAGAGTGGCTCAGTGGTTAGCACTGTCTCCTCATAGCGAGAAGGTACAGGGTTTGAATTTTAACCAAGGACATTTCTGTGTAACGTTTGCATGTTCTGTCTGTGCTTGCATGGGTTTTCTTCAGGTGCTCTGGTTTGCCCCAGTGACCATAAAGCCAACTGGTCTCTCTAAAAGGTTCAGAAGTGTGAATGCAAGTTTAAAAGCTCGTTTTTCTTTTAAGATAGACTGGCGAGCTGCTTCTTGCCCAAAGTCAGCTGTGATTGGCTATACATATAGAAAGAGAGCAAAAGTAAATATACTGTATACCCCTTATTATAGAGTTTCATCTGTGAAACTGATTTGATCAAATCTGCTAATTATATTATAATTATTTTAATTGAGATTACAGTATATAAAGTGTTTATAGCAACTAGCAAAGCTGTAAACACCAGACGTGAAACATAAATATATATATAATTAGTCATAATCATGGCTTTGGTTGGACTTTTTCTTAAAAGTTGACTCTGCTGGATATGAAACTACTACTGTGGCATCCAAACATTTATGTATTTACAGAGCTCCACTGCGAGCTGTAACAGGTGCATATTTTCCATTCAGAACACATTTCAGTGCACACCAGTCTAACGTCAAGGGTAGTCCGGTCAGCTATTTTCTCAGCTGGTTAGGCCCTTCACATTTCATTACAAGATATTTCATCTATTTCTGTGTAATTACCAGACAGCTGTCAAGAATCTGAGGACAAAGTGACCAGTGGGCTTACAAATGTTAAAATAGTAACAAGGGTCAGTGCTCGGCATTACAAGTGGTGCTTTATTTTATCCTCGATGTACTTGTGTATCTGTCAACTGAAGTGCTATATTGTGAATGTGGTTTTAGTTCAAGCAGAAAATCTGTAGAACTGTAGATAAAACAAAGTCATTTCAGGAGAGTAGATTTTAGCTTTTAGCGGTTCTTAATTTAGAAGCAATTTAGAGACAATTTAATCATTTAGAAGCAACCCATTATGCTGTTTCATGATAATCCATCATACCATTATTAAGAATGACTGATGCATGCAAAGATAACTTATCACATTTACTTAAAATTGCAAACTGACTGCTCACTTAATTAGCGTTTTTCACATTTTCAGGTTTCACAGGTCTGTTGCTACCTTGACCAGATGAAGTTACTTCTTGTGAAAAAATTCAATACACATAAACAATGGCACAGTCCAAGCACAAGAGTTTCTATTGTGTATCTCAGAGAACAACTCAAAATAAAAATAGACTAAAGAAATGTGTGGGTGAGGGCTATTAAGAGAGTTGAAGGAATAAATTTGTAAGTCGCAAGGGAAGCACCAGTTTGCTGTCAGCATTTCAGTGAGATAAAGATGGGTACTGTCCCCAGCCCTTTCAACTGGAACAACTTTGAAATAACCAAAAACCCATCAGAGTTTGAATGGACAACATCACGACTGGGAGTAGATGTGTGTGCTCAGGAGGCAAAAAGTGTCCCAGATGAGAGAAACACTAAGAAGCATGACTGTGAGTCACCCCTTCGTAGTAAGCACTGATATACACCAATCAGCTATTACATTAACACCACCTGACTAGTCTGTGGCTACGTAGCCCCATACACAGCACGCTGCAATGCACTGTGTGTTCTGACACCTTTCTTTTATAACCAACATTAACTGTTTCAGCAGTTTGTGCTCCAGCAGCTCTTTTGTAGGATCAGACCAGATGTCCTAGCATTCACTGCTTAGACTTATCAATGTGCCTTGGGTGCTCATGACACTTTCCACTTCACTGGTTGTCCTTCTTGAAACACCTTTGTTAGGTACTTTGGTAGGTATCCTTCCTGCTTCCAACACATAAACTTTGAGAACTGACTGTTTACTTTCTGTTAAATATAGAGTGTCTTATTCCTTGCCAGGTACCAAAGTGAGGAGATAATTAACAATTATTCAGTAATGGTGAGGTGGATATCGCTGAACAGTCCCTGAGACAGAATGGGGTCCAAACCTGTTCCAGCATGAGAATGCCTCATTGTACAAAGAGACATTCACAAAGACATGGTTTGCCAAGCTTGGTGTAGAACAACTTGAGTGCATAAATCCTTGACCTCAACCCAAATAAACATATTTGGGGTGATTTGGATCATCAGCCTGAAACCAGGACTTCTTGCCAGACATCACTGCATACCTACTTGTCCTCTTGGGGCTAAAGGAACAAAAACCTAAAAATTTAGCGGAAACCCTTTCTAGAGAAGTAAAAAAAAGTTACATAAACATTAATAAAGGTATTTTTCTTTGACCAATTTTCACTGACTTTTAATTATTGTGTGCGTGTATAAATAAATAAATTTA
>JAQMYF010000024.1:44720112-44739713 GCA_030014195.1 Neosilurus mollespiculum | reverse complement strand
ACGCACACACACACACACACACACACACACACACACACACACACACACACACACACACACACACAGACACACACACAAATGGGATGCACAATTCTGAGAGTGAATCGAAGTGTAGGATTTTGTGTTCTGCATTATTTCTGGGTCTTTATTCAGTTTTAAGTGAAATTGTGATTTTAAGAATATTTAACTGTTTAACTGCTTTTCCCTCATCTCTAAGCTCTTCTAATGAAGCATGTGTTTCTGGTGGATTTAATCTAAAATGGATCTTTTGCATAGACTTGTGGAGTCCATGCCAGCTCGAGTACACACTGTCATTAAAAAAACCCCAAAAACAAAGACAAACAAAATACTAAGCCTTCATTACAGATGACATTTAACAGTTATTTCATGAACTCGAATCAGATATACACTAAAAGCTGGTGAGGCATATATATATATATATATATATATATATGTTTGTACAATCAGATATTTAATAGAAGAGCCTCTCCGCTCATCTGGTTGCCTGCCACAGACCGCTTATGATGGTCTCTCTCCTGGTCACTGGCATTAGGCTGTGAATATAACACTGAGGACTGGAGGCCTGTCCCTTGCAGTAGGCAAGTGAAGTCACAATCAATAGAAAATAATAATAAATGCATAAATACGTATGTTCTTACCATCAAGCACTTTTATTCCAAATGTTGTTGCTTTTCGTGGAATAAGTCTAGAATGGACGGAGGAGCTAGGTGGCTAGAACTATCAGTTAGCTTAGCAGGGGCCACAACTATTTCTGTTGTATTTGTTTAGTGGTATATGCAGTGATATTCCAGTAGTAGATTAGCCAATCAGAATGTGTGCACAGCGAAAATTTGCTATCTAATCAAGATTTAAAATCTTATCTCCAGCCAAAAATTATTTTGTTTTGGGAATAATAAACCATGTAAGAACACAATGTGTAAAAATATTAATATTGTTTTAAGAATATACTTTTTTATTATAGTGTGTCCTCTTAAATCAAGTTAAATTATCTGCCAGTGCAGTAAGATCATTACACTTGGTAAGATTCTTAAA
Organism: Neosilurus mollespiculum; assembly: GCA_030014195.1. NCBI lineage: Eukaryota > Metazoa > Chordata > Actinopteri > Siluriformes > Plotosidae > Neosilurus > Neosilurus mollespiculum. The sequence goes on along the minus strand of JAQMYF010000024.1, from coordinate 44,738,660 downwards.
ATAAGAAAAATATTCTTCAAACATTATTCTTGCTAAGTGTAATTATCTTACTGCACTGGCAGATAATTTAACTTGATTTAAGAGGACAATAATAAATATTAATCATTTTACACATTCTGTTCTTACATAGTATATTATTCCCAAAATAAAAAAAAAAGATCAAAAATTATTTTTGGCTGGAGATAAGATCTCGATTAGATGATTGCTTGTATCCAGTGGGTACAGATAGAATAATATTGATTAGTCAGTGTTTTGGTCAGTTATCTTCCAACATAATTTTAAGGTATTAATAAGTAAATAAATTAATTATTCAATTACTACAAGGAAATTTCTTTGAAGATGTTGTGCAGAATACAAGTTTTGAATGACCAGGCTAAAAAATTGGAAAAGATTATCGAGGAACATTTAACCCCCTTTGTATATAGATCACAGTCAGCCAGATCCAGTTAAATGTGACTGGTTTTTGGTTAAATTTAAAGACAGTATGTAGAATAAAGCAGAGTTGAATTGATATCTTATTTTCAATTTCTTAATATACATATGAATTAGCCCATGTGGTTCCCGTCTGCACATATAAAAATCCGTTTCGGCACATTTTGTAACACACCTGCCTCCGTTTCTGTATCTTATTTTTCAGCTTGGCAGCATCCCAACAAGCTGCAGCACGGAAAGCTGCCTCCCCTATGCCCCCTTCAGAATTTTTGGACAAACTCATGGGGAAAGTGTCTGGGTACGATGCAAGAATCAGACCTAATTTTAAAGGTAGGTAAAGCCATAGAGACACCGGCGAAAAAGACAGGAATGTAGCCAAGCAATGGCTTGGATTGAGTAGATGGAAATGCTTGAGCATGTGTCTTTTAGAGCTGGGGATTCATTCCAAATTGCATACTGTAGTAAAGTGCATTTCGACCATTGATCACTGGTCAAGAAAAAGCTACGGAAGCAAGTGATCAATTGTGCTATTGATCCAAAATGTCTCCACCATATGCTGAAATGCTCAAGCTTTACTGGGTTTCCTATAGAAAATAAGGTGTCAGATTAAAAGAAGAAGAAGAAGAAAACGAATTAAGTTAAAAAAAATTCTGTGAGTTTTAGTATGTGGTGCCTAGTCAAGTTTGAATTCCAATCCCCAAGATTTACTAAAAAAAAAAAAAATCGCATTTGCATGTGAATGGAACAGCAAAGCTCTGTCCGTATTTCAGTGCAGCGACGCATGAGAAAAATTAGCATGTGAAATTGGATTTTCATTTCTATTCATTTTTGGAAATGATCCCTGTGATTAATCTTTGTTTAAGAATAAGAGGCTGTTCCTTCTAAGGCTTTTCCTGGGCTGGCTACATTCCTGTACGGGACCTGTAACCTTACGTCAGTGTCCTGAGAGTGTGTGTGTGAGGTAGTATTTGCCTTCACTGTTTGGTGTGATATGTGTGAGATGAGTGTTAGAAATGACCTCAATCCCAAACAAGAGGCATTGAAAGATGCATGTCAGAGGTTTCCATATTAATGCTGCATACTTAAAAGATGGTCTTGGCAATAAATTTATTTATATATACAGTACAGGAATATATAATGTATATATGGTATAAAATATGTTTAACAAAATGAAAATCAGGAAAATCAAAATCACAAATGAGAATTGACATTATAGAAGTAGCCTGTAACAGGTGAGGTACTAGGAGACAAATTTTTGTGTCTTCACTATTAATAGTGCTCGATAGGAACGTGTTGTTCTGAATCTTAACCTTGCTCATAGCTAAGGGATTTATTTATTTGTTTGTTTGTTTGTTTGTTTGTTTGTTTGTTTGTTTGTTTATTGTGTGCATTGAAGCAGTGAAGGCTGTCTGGAAAATGCATTGTGACATTTTAAGCTGTGCTCCTGTGTGTTGTAGCTTTATACTTGATTTTAATTCAGTTGAAATCACATTTTAATTAATAATTTATTTGCAAAAGTTTAAGAAAGTATGTGTTTTGCCTTAAGATGCAGCAAAATCCAGTGAGCTCTGAAAAATCATCCTCTGCACTAGTCTATACTGGGTAATTCTGCGTGAGGCTCTTTTTGTGCAAACTCCATGGATCAGCTTTCATTCGCTTGCTAGGAACTATGGTGTTATTTTGCCTTTCAAAAATCAATTTAAAAAAGTTTGGTGTAATATCAGGTCAAGCTCCAAGGGAGGGTTGATCATAGACAATTATATATTGTATATTTAATTCAAAATGACTTGTTATTTATATAAATCATTAAATGACTGAAGCATTACTGTCTTAGTCAAACTAGAAAGATAAACATTTGTTAACACATATAACCCATAGGAAAAAAAATGAACAGAAGCTATTTTGTTTCTATTATGGCACAGTGAATATTTTTACATGTGCTAATAGAGTTTAATTATGTGAAGTAATGTGAAAGCTGCTTTGCAGTAAACCCAAAATCCTGATTTTGTTTTTGCGTTTTTACCAAACGTGAAAAAAAAAAAAAAAAAAAAAAAAGATTTACATCTTACATTTACATTTTACTGTCTTTGGTAATGAAATAGTAGCATTGTTGTTTCTTTTTATAAAGTTCATGCATCCAGATGGCGAAGAATTAATGTGGAACATGTGAGTTCCTATCAGATTTCTTTTCCTATGAAGGCAGATGTTTATGTAACACATAATAAAAGCATTACATTATTCAACCAGGAACTTATTTACACAAGTTTTAAAGTTGCATATGGGCATTACACTAACAGTATGGGAAATGTTTCCATACGTCCATAGCACACAGTATGAATATTTTGGCAGTCAGAATACAAAAAGAAAAACAAAATCTGGTTGGTATAAATGACTGAAACCCCTCTGACTGTTTAATAATTTTTGAGTGAAGATCAATCTGAGATAATAATAATGATTCTAATTAATAGATTATTATTATTATTATTATTATTATTATTATTATTATTATTATTATTGCTATTATTATTAATATTATTATTATTATTATTATTATTATTCATTCATTTATTCACTAAATTGCCTAATTCTGCTAGAGTTGTTTGGAGGCTGGAGCCTATCCCTGTCGACATTGGGCGAAGGTGGGGTACTCCCTGAATAGCTCGCCAGACCATTACAGGGACAACACACAACCATTCACTCTTACACTCACACCCAGGGGCAATTTAGAAGAGTTATTTAGCTTAATGTGCATGCCTTTGGACTGTGGGAGGGAAACAGAGTACCAAGAGGAAACCTATGCAAGCATGGAGAAAGCATACAAACTCCAGATTGAATCACCCTTGACCTTGACCCTTGGACTCAAACCCAGGACCTTCTTTTTGTGAGGAGGATGCCTTACATAAAATTTACATTTCTTAACTTTCAGCAATGACTCATGTAGCTGAAGTTTAGGTTTTATTTTGCACTGACCACCTTGCATAGTACTATAGATGTGTTTTCATTTCCATAAAATGAATTTTTGTTCACTTCTATGACCCAATAAATCTTGATCACTTCTATGACCCAAAAAAGTCTCAATCACAAAGTGTCCGCAGCAGCTGAGACACCCTGAGTTTTTATACAATATGGTTAGCACATCCGCCTCACAGCAAGAGGGTCCTGGGTTCGAATCCTGCGCTCGGCAAAGGTGTTTTTGTGTGGGGTTTGTATGTTTTTCCTGTGCTTGCTTGGATTTCCTCCCGGTACTCTTGTTCCCTCCTATGGGCCAAAGACAAGCACATTAGAGTAACTGGTCATTCCAAATTGCCAATATGTGTGAATGTGAATGATTGTGGGTGTGTTGGCCCAGCAATGGACTGGTGAGCTGTTCAGGGTGTACCTAGCCTTTGCCCAGAGTCTGCAAAGTCCTCGCAACCCTAGTTGGATTAAATTATTTCGGCAAATGAACGAATGTTCACTGAACCACTCTTACAGCTCCTTAGATTTTATATCCCTGTCATCAGGAAACAGAAAGTTCACTGATGGGCTAACCTGGTCATTCAGTACATTCAGGTCAGCTGACATCATATTATTGCCACATTATGTTGCTGAGCCTCAATCTGACTAACTGAAGCAACAATGCAGTGCTTATGTGTTGTAATCAAGACTAAAGACGATCCAACAAAATATAATAGAGTGTGGGACTTTTATGCAGTGTATTATTATTGCTGCTGTTGTTGCTTTTATTATTATTATTATTATTATTATTATGATGATGATGATGATTATGATTATTATTATTATGATGATGATTATAATTATTATTATAATGTATAGAATGACATGATGTCTTTCTGAAACCATTTGCTTACTTCTGTACGTGAGTGTCAGTGACTCTCACACCAGGTGCAGTGATATTACTAATAGCAACATTATTGCAATGTTGCATGAAGGTCATCATTTGGTTGGTTGCACAAAATGTGTCTGAACATTGTGACAATATTAAACCCTAATGTTCATTAAGAACATGTACAACATTGTTTTGATATTGCCAAAAATGTCACACACATTCAGACCCCCAATACAGCGCAATCCAGTGTGGTGAAAGGACTATGCACATCCATACAGGGGTACAAAAAGGAAAGTACAGTACACATGCGCTCAGTCCTTAATGTTACTGCAACCTCTTCTAACAACATTTTTGAAACATTTATTGAAAATGATAACTGTAATATTTTAACAATGCTTTTGGGAGTCTACAAATAATGTTATCGCAGCTTTGGTGCAATGTTGTAGCCATGTTGTTAAAATATTAATTGTTAGCTGGACATCGCCATGTTCTCTATTAATCTTGAATTCATACGCTGCCTTCTGTTTTTTAACACCCGTTCTCAGACTTTTCCACTTTCTCTGAATCGGTGTTGCACTGCCAAGTTATTCCTCTGGTCATGTGCTCTAGTTGTTACTGTTATTATAAACAGACACAGAACCAAAACAAGATGTAAACCAGGTGGATAAGAGATACTAAGCCCGAGAGCTAGAGTGGTTTTGCAAGGAAACCTTTGTATTTAGCCAAAATGAAATGATAAAAGCAAAGATAAAACACATCTACAAAGTCAGATAATGGTTGTATATATTTTACCTCATGATGAATTTGATAATTAAATCTTTTAAGAGGGGGCAGTGGTGGCCTGGTGGTAGGGTGCTGGATTGCTGATGGCAAGGTCGGAGGTTCAAACCCCACTATCAGCAGGATGTCACTGCTATCCCCCCAGTGCAGCTAACTGGGTTATCAAATGCCAGCCATGTTTCTCACTGTCTGTGGTGAGAGGCAGGTAAAAGAACCATTGCTGAATTTCGTCAAGAGTAGGCTGCATAGCCGTCAGCGTGTTTCTGCCCTGCGATGGCCGGGCGAGCTGTCCAGGGTGTACTCTGCCCTCACCCAGAGTTGGTTGAGATGGGCGCCAGCCTCCCCGCGACCCTAATTAGGATCAAGCGGTTCAGAAAATGAATGAATGATGAATGAATCTTTTAAGAGCACCACTGCTGGAAAGGGGGGAAAAATAATAATAAAAAAACATGGTAATGATAAACAAGCCCCGGCCCTTCACTGTGACCTTAGAACCCAATGAAATTTACTTCATTGTCTGAGAGCCGGAAGGCAGCCATGGTCACATGAACACACATTATGAAAGTCAATGGGATGTCATGGCTGTCAAGTCAGAAGTGTATGAGCACATTGAGCCACAAGCGCTCACATTCTTGCCTTTGGCTGCTCTGCTGTAGAGTGCAGTAATGACATTCATTCACTGTGGGATCTAATACACTGAACTCATGATGGGGTCCTCAGCCAGAGGTTGCTTTTGAGCACACACTGTCTATCTTGAGTAGACGTTTATTTCCAGCTCTTATTGTGCAGAAGCACTCTACTACCACACCACTCCTGCTAATTTGATGCTAGAGAATAGCCCAAAGCTGTGAATGTACCAATGCTAGAAGGAACTATATACTGGTGATGACTAGGACCCTCTGTAGAAAAATCATTTCGAGAGTCACATCTTGGCAAACCTTGTAATGGTGACCATATCAGATGATTCTGCACCTTTAACTTTTTTTGCACCTTTCAATTTGCTGAAGCAAGGATGTTCTTCAGTTGTGTTTTTGGTTTGGAGAAGCCACTTTCTTCTGCTGTAGCTGTGGCGTCAGGAAAACTGTGTGGCACTAAGGCTCTTTCATAAACAGGCTTTGATGTGATCTCCAGCAGTTTTCGACAGCTGGAGTGGAGTCTAGCTGTGAACGCAGTCTCCTTGTTCACCTTGTCAGTGGATATGAGGAACAGTGGAGTCAAGCACCTTGAGGTGCAACGAAGCTCAGGAACATATCACTACTGTAAGCTGCTTAAGATCCGCTGCTGTTCATTCATCTCTCCCGACCATCCAGACTTTAAAAAAAAATGTTCATTTTAAAAAATGCAACCACATTACATTACATTACTGACTGGGATATATATGAATGGTGATATTTTACTTGTACATTGGTGCATATGTAGGTGTACGTTTGTAAATGTAAAGTCCAGTATATAAGCAGTATAGACTGATTTTTGTTCTTTTCTTGTGTGACTGTTTATTATCTCTATGTATTGCCACCTCATTTATATCTTAACCTGTAAAAAAAGATTTAAGATATGCTACTGGAGCTTGATGTTAATTTAGATCCTATCTGCACTCACTAATTGGACTTTAATTGATTGATGAGAGGTTCTGTAATGAGAGGGAATGTTGCCTTCATATATATAGCTGCAAATGAAGGGGGTTTTTTGTTCTTTGTTTTTTTTTTGTTTTTTTTTTTTCTTACAAAATATAACGACATAATGCTGTGAGCTGATACGCTATGGGACACTGCTTTTTGGGCGAATTAGTCTTTCCAAATGTAAGAATGCTAAAAAAACAAACAAAAAAAGCAGAACAAAAAGAAAGCAGACCCTGGTACTAAAGGTGTCTGGTGGATTCCTGTCTGCCAAATGCGGTAATCTCTCCAACTTATCAAAATTGTAGAAAGTAGTTTAAACTATATATCCAGTGCGGCACTTGCTGTCATAGGGTAGGAGTAGAAATATTTGTTTTCTCATGGGCGGTGAAAAGGGCAGAGAACAGCTGCAAAGACACCACAGACCAGTAAATTATTAGTGTGATAGATCAGCCATCTAGTACAAACATTTTACATACATTTTAAGTGCTTATTAATTCTTCAACTCTATCAGGACTATACACATTGTTGAGCATGGGAATTTCACTCTGTAACTGATATCCCTCAAATTTGAAGTTAGCATGTAAAGCTGCTGCAATACAGCTACGCTGAGAATGATTTACATAGTTTACACATATAGTCATAGGAATAGTAAGTGCTGAACTGGTGCTTTGGTACCAGTTTTTGAGTGGAATTTAAAGTAGGTTTGAAAGATGGAATAAAGTATTTGAATATGAATTTTGTATATATGAGAATGTGAATAGTTTATCTCTTTGTATTTGCTGTCTGAAAGATTGGCAGGGGTTAGCCCAATCACCTCACAGCAAAAATGTTCTGGGTTCCAACCTCATGATCGATCTGTCTGTGTGTTTGTATGTTCTCCCTCTGCCTCTCTGGGCTTTGTACAGGTACTCCTGTTTCCTTACACAATCCAAAGATATGCACATTCGGTAAATTGGCTACTCTAATTTACTCTAAACCATAGGTGTGAATGTGAGTGTGAATGGTTGTTTGTGTCCGTGTTAGCCCTACAAAAGACTGGTGACCTCTTAAAGGTGTACCCCGCCTGGAATTGGCTCCAGTTTCCCCATGACCCTGACCGATAAGCGATGTAGATAATGGATGGATGCATAGATGGATGGATTCCCAGGGAAAAGAAAAAAAAATAAAAATTGCTTTCAGAGTCAGCAAACTCAGCATTTAAACAATGACAGTCTTATGACCATTCAAATTCAAATTCAAATCAAATTCAAATTTATTTGTCACATTTGTCACATGTATGACAAAATCTTGCACAGTACAATATGTAGTGAAATGCTTAGTACGACTGTCCTAAAATGTGAAGAATAAGCTCTCAATAACAAGAAGAAAAGAACAATAACAATAACAATAACTATAACTAAATCTATTTAAAAGATTTTATAGTTAAAGGTCAATATAAATATAAAAATGCAATATAGAAAATAAACTAAAAAATATAAAGTAAAATAATGAGTTCTGAATATATCTTCTTTTCCCTGGGATTCCAGGATGACCAACCTTTGATCTCTACGTCCATCCACCGACCCCTCCATCATCTGTAATGCTTATCATATGAGGGCCGCAAGATCATTCTTGATCTAATTTATAAACAATCTATATTTTGGTGATTCACCTTTTTGGAATTTGTATTTAGGGTTTTCTATTTTGCAAACTGAATTATAGGGATTTGAAAATAGCATTCTGAATTTTTAAATCGGGAAAGAAAAGGACAAGAAAATGCATGACAGAAAAATTTAAATGAATGTGACTTGTATGTAATTGAAATATTAAAAACCCATATTCAGATACTTTTGTCATCATCTAAGCTCCAAGTTTATGGTACTGCTCGAATCAGTGCTGATAAGATTGCAGGCTAATAGTGTACACTCTTTGACTGGTACATGAATTCAAACAGTGCTGAAAATACAAACATTTACTAAATAAGTTCGTAAGAGTGAAAAAATAAAGGGTTGAATTACGAGATTGACTAAAACAATAAAGGGCAACAATAACAACCTAAACCTGCCGTGGTTCTTTCGCTTTTATTTAGGATTCCACTGTTTCCTATATGTACTTCTTCTTTCATGTTTTAAACAACATATGCATATACTGTTATAGGTTAGCTTAGCTCTTTTGAAAATATAGAAAGACTGTAATATGAAGCTTTTACAAAGCACAGTCAGAGTTGGTTCAGTGGTATTGAGGCTCGAATAGTTCATACAGATCCTCCTCACAAAGGATAAGCCTCTATGAATCTACAGGATTATGTTGGCACAGGGGATTGCTGGTCAGGTAGCATGATAGAAGGAAAAATGCCTCCCATTACAGAGCTTAAGTCAGCTGTCTGCAGCATTTCATGTTTATGCCAAGTAATTGCGGTTCATTTTACGACTGAGTTCCCTTGCAACTTACACAGACGGATTACTGCAGTCAACACGAATCTTTCCTGCAGGCAGATTTCCATTTCTCACCAGGCAGATAATGATAAATTTTTCTTTCATGACAAATGTATGAGATTTTCTAGAAGATAGACATGTGGATAGCAATATATACTATATATTAGGGGTGATGAAAAATAATCATTGCACGTGGATGTGGACGATTCTGAATCGAAGCAGTGACCAAATATAACTGATTATAACCGGCTGGACAATAAAGTTATAAAGTTCAGAATCATTTGTGTGCATGGTAGTGTGAATAGCTGTTTTTCTCTCTGTGTTAGCCTAGCGATAGATTGGCAACCAGGGTCCAAGGTGATCCACACCTCCTGCTTAATATCTGCTGGGATTGGTTCCCGTTGACCTGGGAGATCTATAAAGAAGAGTTGAACTCCTAGTTGCTACAGAAACCGCAATAAGCTACTGGTCTCGGGTGTAAAAACCCCAACTTCACCTACTGCAGATGGATAAATGGATAGATGAATTGAGGGATGGATGGAAGAAAGGGTGGATGAGGAAGGGATGAAGCCATTGGTGTCATTTGGTTTCAAAAATTCACAGTTGTTCTGCATTTATTAATTCATGAGACAACCAGGGATACAATACACCCATTATTTATAAGTTAAGTTTAAAACAGGCAAATGTGCTCATTGGGGTTTGAAAAGACTCTTGGATTTAAGATAAATTTGTGTTTTAAATAGAAAGACAAATGGTTAACTTTAACCCCTACTGGTGTCTGCTTGAAATTTGTATGGGGAAAAAATGCCATAATCGGATAGATCACATGCTCTGATACAGGGAAAGAAGATTATAGAATGTATGGAGCATTCACTTTAAATGCTTTTTGTACTTCAGGGTAATTTCTCTTTGTCTGACACAATTATGCTATCTGATCCGATTATATATCTCCAAAGGGGAGTAAAGGAGTCTTAAGAAAAGTATTAAAGAAATTGGCTTTGTGCAATTTATGAGCCAAGAAAAAAAAAATCCTTGAATCTCAGTGAAGCCAGTTTGACATGTATTCTTTGCATTTTTTCCTTCTCTATAATGTACTTGCATCTGTTAGTGCATTTTGCTAACCCACCTTTGCCTCCTGTAATGAGATCTGCATTGCACACCCCTACACCCCCCTTTTCATTTCTCTGCATCACCTCTTCTCCTTGCCCGCTGATTTCTGGACAGATAAGTGCATCCTACCCGCTCTTGCCTTTAGTGTGCTGGCCCTGGTCTTCCCTGCCATACACTTCAAAGCCCAAGTGTATGGTAACGTAAACTAGCTGAAGGATTGGGCCATGCTTCTTATGTTTCCTTTACTTTATTGTTTTGTTGTTTCTGCAGAGAAAATAACGGCATAAAATTATTGATGTTAGAATATTCCATGTTTAATGCTGATCTTTTTTTCATTAGACCCACAAGGCCCCAAATCGGATGGTACTCACAAGAAAGGTACTTCCTTTTTCTTTATCCAGGACTAATAAAGCTTAGTACTTAATTCACCTCGAATGACGTCCGTCTAACATAATAAAACGCAGCAGCTAGACTGTGTGAGGTTTCTTAGTAACAGTAGATGGAGATGTGTGCTTGTGTGTAGGAGCACCACAGATTTATTTGTTTTACATCTAAGTTTCTGCATATATTTATGTTGATCCAGACATTTCTCCCTCCTTCAGTGTCAGTGCTCATTTTTTATCTTGTGTGAGCTGAATGTATTCTGAACGGAACACTAACGATTTGTACATCACTTTTTGTTTGGTTGTTTGTTTTAAATGTCACTGTTGCTTATACAAAATAACATTTACAATGTATAGTCTAGTACTGGCTGACTTTAAGCTAGGTACATTTTAGTAGTGCAGCATTTCAGCTGGCTCAGTGTTCATAAAACATTTGCTCTAGGCTGGGAAATCAGTTGGCTGATTTCTGAAGTCTTGCCTCTCTGTGGATAATAGCATTTTAGTGTTTGCTCTTGACGCACCCTGAAGCTCTTGGCTCTGTATGAAGTTGGCTAGTTTGGGCTTTATAACTAGCATCGTTGGATTTTATTTACCTTCAGGTTTTAAGATTTATTACTGCACCATGGATTTTTTTTTTTTTTTTTTTATATAAATAATTGTGGAAAATGACAACATGTTGGTTATAAAATAACTAAATTAAGTTAAATAATTTATTGGCACGAAGCTGTGTGTGTGTGTGTGTGTGTGTTTGTGTGTGTGTTTGTGTAGACAGAGAGAATAAAGGAGAAATTTAGCACTGAGTGCAGTTTTAGCCCTGTCGGCTCAGCACTGGTATCAAAACCTTATTATACTCCTTTTTATTTAGCTTTATCCTGAACCGTTCAGGATGTTGTATTCATGGCTCATTCCCAAACACAACAGTTTGGTGTTGAGTAATACAGAGACTCAGGGATATGTTTCAGGGTACCAGTGCTATCAAATGGATGGACCATGCATCAGCATCCACAAAATCTGTTAGTGGACTCTTTTCTTCATATAGTACATCACATATTTTTTTAAATTATCATCTATGTCTGAAAAGATTACCACTTCTTATCGAAGCACCTTTCCCAAATATATTTATCATTATTTTAACATTTCTATACTGGGATGATAAACTATTTTTAGGAGGAAAAAGACATTAAGATATCTGAATATTACAAATTTGAATAGCAGATTTAATTAATATGGAATACCTTTTTTGTTGCTGGTCCTAGCAGCACCTCAGTGGACATGACCATGACTAGGACTGTGAACTTTTATTATGTAGACAAAGTGGTTTCATCTGAATTGGCTGGCTTTAAATAAAATATGCAAAATATGTAATGAAATATATATATATATATATATATATATATATATATGTTATAACACCTGTTTCCTGCGATGGATTAACGTCCCATCCAGGAGGAGTTGAACTCCTAGTCGTTTCACGCTACAGAAACCGGGGATAAGCATCGGCCTGATGAGCCAATAGGCTCGGGTGTAAAAGCCCAACAGACTTACCATAACACCTGTTTTAGCTTCTGGCTAATAACTTTATCTCATGAATTTTTTTAGCTTATGGCTAATACCCTTACCTTAGTAAATCATTTTTTATCTTCTGGCTAATACTTTTACCTTAGTAAACTTTATTTTAGCTTTTGGCTAATACCTTTGGCTCAGTAAATTCTGTTTTAGCTTCTGGCTAATACTTTTACCTCAGTAAATTATTTTTTAACTTCTGGCTAAAACCCTTACCTTAGTAAATTCTGTTTTAGCTTTTGGCTAATACCTTTAGCTCAGTAAAGTCTATTTTAGCATCTGGATGACAGTTTTAGTTCAGATAATTTTCTTTTAACTTTTGGCTAAAACATTCACCTTGATATGTTTTCTTTTTCTTTTTTTTTCTTTTTTTTCCCTGTGGGAATAACACTATCACCTTACAACAATAAGTTTTGGGGTTTGAATCTAGGCCAAGGGCCTTTCTGTGTGGAGTTCTCACCGTGCTTGTGTGGGTTTCCTCTGGGTTCTCTGGTTTCCTCCCACAGTCCATAAAGACACACCCTGCATTAGGTCAAGTGGCTACTAAATTGCCAATAGATGTCAATATGAGTGTAAATTATTGCGCCTGTGCTTTCGCGACCTGTTCAGGGTCAACTAAGATTGGCTCCAGTTTTCCTCACAATTCTGAGACATAAGTGAAATAGTTAATTAGATAATGGATGAATGGAAAGACGTTCTGGCTTAGCTTCTGGTTAAATTTGGTGAGTTGATTACAGAAGCATTGGACCATGCGTAATAGTGGTCCTGAATAACTAGGGCGGCTCCTAGATGGGGCTGGAAAGGCTGGAATATAAAGTTGATTTTGATTTATAAATTTAATACATTCTGTAATTATAGAAATATGTAATAGTAAGATTTGCTTTTACACAGTATCTGTGGTTTCCTTGGCTGATCCCATGTTTTCATTCTGGAATAAACGTCAATGCAGTATACATCACGTTGCGGCATAGACTACATCAAAGTCAAACGCTGTAACGCATCATGGCATTTTCATTTTGATAGTGATGCACCATTTATCACTTGATAATTAAGAGTAAAACGTTAGGAGAAGCTATACGTCTCAGAGAGTTACACTGATTGCTTCAGGCTGAATCATTCTGAGTTTTCATCAGATTGTCTTGCAGTGGAACATTTTCTCTTTTCGGAGATAGAAATCTGTTGTTGTTGTTTTTTTGTGAACCATCACTGTTTGTTGTTGTTGTTGTTCACTGAATGATTATGCCTCTGCCAAAATGCAACAGATATGAACATTTAAACCTTTTTTTTTTGCTTGTTTGCATTATGAGGGTTATTAATTTGAATTCATCTTGTTATAGTTGTCAGGGAAGTTCCTCTGTAGTAATTCCCTATGATCATTAGGTACACAATAGCATAGTCCAATGCTTGCGCTAGGCTGTAAGACTATTAACACACTTTTTTTCATATTCATCTCATCTCATTTTCTGAAATTCTTTTTCTTTAATTATGGTTAAGGCCATATCAGCCAACTTCGGTGAAGACAGCGCTAAACAGTTTGCTAGTCCATTGCAGGGCCAACTCAGACATATAACAATTCACATTCACACCTATGGGCAACCTAGAATATCTAATTAGCCTAATGTGCATGTCTTTTGACTGTGAAAGGAAACCGGAGTGCCCGGAGGAAACCCACACAAGCACAGGGAAAACATGCAAACTCCACACAGAAACGGCCTCACCAAGCATAGGGCTCAAACCCAAGGCCTTCTTGCTTTGGCCACATTTAAGCCTAAATAGGCTACTGTGCTATCCCAAACAGATCCTTTGTAAAGTCATCATAAAACTGTCGTGTGCGCACCCCCAAAACCCCCCTTTGATACTTTTACACTACACAGCAGTTATAGACCAACTGAGTATGTTTACCCACCTTTGAAACCATGATTGCAGTCTCATAGTAAACACCTTCACTACATTGCTGACCACATTGTCCTATCCTTCATCTGGTCTGAGGGAAAAAACGAGGCTCGTAAGCCAGTATAATCACACTGCAGTCAATTTGTTCTCTATCCCGAACTGCATGCCATGGCCCTCCTATTGATTTATGTCCCTCTGCATGCACAAGGCTGTCATGTCCCCATGTCAGTCAGCGCTACCCTCAGGGGCAGCACAGGGACTCTGGTGATTTAGCAACCTGTCATTACTTTCAGGAGTGTGACGTTGCAGGCTCAGACTGTTCACTCAGCCTGGCCCACAGCAACCCTGCTTTTATGAATTTTAATACAATCTTTCTAATGGTGGGGGTTGCCTCTAGCTGAATGAAATGTACAATGATGGATAGTCAGGTAGTCTCCTAATCTTGCTTCTTATCTGGATGCTGTTGTGGTATAAACAGAATGCAGAAATAGTCGAATGCTTTAGCATTTCATACAAGATGGTTGAAGATAGGTATTTATCAGCAGTAGTTATCACTTCGCTGTGTTTACAGAGCTTATGAGGTAAGCAGTTTGGATTTTTGGATTTCATAGAAAGGCATTATAAAATGTTAAGTTCACACCAGGGAGCTACATAATGCTGTGCACCATGAAGATTACACCCTGTGTGGGTTTTCCCATATTAACATAAAATCGCTTGCTTTCCAGATGAACGGATGAATGGATGAATGTGGTAATATGATTTGTGTTCCCTTTTTTCCTGCTAAGCTAGGCTATTTGCAGCTAGAATTTGAACCTTTTCTTTTCATCAGCTCGGAATTTTTTCCTGCATCACAGTTGCTGTCTGAAATTAAAAACCAGTCTGTGCTTTGAGTCAACTCCGGTGAAAAAAGAACAGAAACTTTGACATTTAACACAGTGTTGAGATTCTAGATGAGGCAACAGGAGAGCACTTTGCTTTCTCCTGTTCGTCAGAGAAGGAAAAAATGAGTTGCGCTCCACTTGTCTATGCATGTGGGCAATATCCTGTTTATTAGTTCAATAAAAACTTGCCTTGCCAACGCCTTCTAGGTACAGCCTGGGTGATATGAATATTTAATGTGCCATGGGCATTGTGATTCTGCTGAGAGCGGCTGGATTTTTTAGCATAAGCAATATCATTAAGATTTCTTTATTTATGCTGCGCATTTTCTTTAGTGGCAATCCACTTATCCAAGAGGCATCCTGAGTGCCAGTTTATTGTAATAAATTTGTTTGGTTTTGCTTTTAGAGGCCTGTCATGTGGTCACATCAGGCCTGAAATGATATCCCCTCAAATACATGGGAAGGAGGGGGACAGATGGAGGTTGGTGTTGGATATCATTCTAAAGCTTTACTATGTGCTAACATTGGTATTGATGAGTTAGCTGATGCAGTGTGTTCTGTAATGGACAGCTATAAACAAGTCACCATGCTGCTGGGTTGCAGTGTTGGTTAATAAAATTGTGATTGGTCTCTGGGCAGACTTTTTTTTCCTTCTCCTCTTGTATTTGCATCTGTGAGGAACTATGTAATTTGTCTGCAACCCATGAAGGTTACATTCACCCAGGAGAAAGTGGGAAAAAGTGATCGACTGCAGCAATGAATCAGAATAATGAATTTCTGAATTCCTTCATTGCACTTTTGAGGAACGCAATTGCTCATAGCCTACAGCAATGTAGTTTCCAAATCCACGGTTTCTCTGATCAGTTCTCTAGTAGACGCTGCAAAACTGCCCTTTTAAAGCTAGTGTGTTGTGTTTATGATCCTGCAATATATGGAAGCGCAGTGAAACGTGGGATGCCTCTTAACTACCATCATTCTGCAAAACAGGGTGTGGAGATATGCCACCGAAATGAGGCTTCGATTCACTGGGACAGAGAGACTAAGAGGGGGTGAAAAAAAAAGGGAAAAAAATTTTCCTTTTATGGCCGCTGTGTGTGTTTGCAGGTTTGCCCAGATCATTTGGCAAAAAAAAAATCTAGTGAAAGGAATCATTCTGGGCGATGAGTCACCCCACTCTTACAGTTAATGAGCACAGGCTACCCTCTCATTGGAGGAGGTGGGAATAAACCGCATAGGTGGCAAGGACGCTAGTGCTTCCTAGCACTGCGTCACACACAGCAAGGAATGTCAAGAAAAGACAAATTATTGTAAGCATCGTATTAGCCAGTGAAGGGAGTGTGCAAAGTGTGGACAGATAAGAAGCATTGCAGTGTACACAGCTCACACATGTATGAAATTGGCCCTAAACCATGAACCATGAAAACATTTTATTTCAAAGTAGTCCTTGAATGTTATGGTATAAAAGGAAGTTAGAATTAATTCAAATGCCTTGCCCTTTAAATTTTTTTTTAACAATTTACCTAATAGGGTAGCTATTTCCTCTGGGTATTTATTTGTTTGTTTGTTTGTTTGATTGGTTGTTTGGTTGGTGGGTAATGCTAGGGGTACTTCACGACACTCCCTTACAAACTGATATATGCTACTTTCCTGTAATCTACTTGTTCAACCCTTTGAGATGGTCTATATATTTTTACAGTTGGCAGAAATTGTATTTTGAAGTCAGATAGCTGTTTGTACTGCTAGGTGTCATTAGCCAGCAAAGCTGCAGCTATGGAAACAAATTAGGAGAACGCTTTTAATGGTGACCTCCATTAAAATCGGTTTCTTAATTTTTTACATAGTACCCAGGTGTATATAATACGAAGACAAGACAAGCACCCAGGTGTCAGTAGCCAGCACCACTACACATATTTCCAACTAAACCCTAACCTTGCTGAACAGCTTACTGAGGTGTAAATAGCCACCCTCTCAGTTTATTTAACAGGCTGTTCATCAGGCTTGGGTGTGACTATATGAGAAATCTGGAGCAGGTGAAGTGTCACTCAGAAAGAAGATGTGATCGTAGCTTTCATTTCTTTTGCTGCAAACATAAGTTCTATCGAACGGCTTGTGTCTACTTGGCAAAGACTGTTTTTAATTATTTTAATGCCCCCCAAAAAAGCGAGCACCTTGGCAGTCATACTTTATACAATAGACATTGACGTCATGACTCATCTAAACAATACTGGCTTACTTGTTTACAGCATAGCCCAGGTTTCATTGAAAGTCTGTTCCACTCACAGTCTAATCCTATTAATGCTTGTACGAGCAAGCATTCAGGTCCAGTCAGGAGGGTCACTGCAACATTGAATTATTTTCACTAACCTTGATTCTGTCCTCTCAGTGGAATTTATTTTAGCTCATCTGATACTAATGTATCCTACCTCAGCTGACCAAAGACCGTCACCTTGGAAAGTGTGACTATTTGCGATAGAGGATATTGTTGTTGTTGTTTTTTTAATGTAGTGTGTAAATGGTCTTCCGTTTGACTTTTGTCTGTCCTAAGCTACAGGTAAGTTACATGAATTGTACCATTTTAGTGTAAAACCTTAAACTATGTAATTTGTTGATTGGTATGAGCAACCTGGTTAATATTACACCTGACATTACTGATATATTCTTTTTGGGTTTTTTTACAGGTCCACCTGTGAATGTAACATGCAACATTTTTATTAACAGTTTTGGATCCATTGCTGAAACAACAATGGTAAGTCAAAACTTTATTTTCACATAATAATAAATATCAAATTCTTCAGTTTGATTTTCTCGGTATGCAATTTACCATATTTGCAAAACATAATTTGTTTGTAGTATTTCTATAAGCATAATGTAATGGCCTATTTTATGTATTTTTTGATGGTATCATAATACAGCAGTAAAAAGATAACTTCTGGAACACAGAATTGTTATGATATGTTTGAAGCATGCATTGAATATGATTTAACATTAAGGACTCATATGTGATCTTATGTAACAGGACGGACATTTTTTCTCAGCATTGAGATAGGGTAAACAGAAGGGTTATCTCAACACCATGTTCACAAGACAACAGCATCTCAATGGCGGCTTTCTAGGGAAGCTCTACATGCACTAAAAGTTTGAATCGGTGCTGTAGTTTATTTCCACTGGCACTAGAATTCACCCCATTTCATGAGGACAGACGTTACATGAAAATCATTCACTTTTTCTCAAACCATTTTTAGGCA
Source organism: Neosilurus mollespiculum (assembly GCA_030014195.1). Lineage (NCBI taxonomy): Eukaryota > Metazoa > Chordata > Actinopteri > Siluriformes > Plotosidae > Neosilurus > Neosilurus mollespiculum. Next base: position 44,720,511 of record JAQMYF010000024.1, on the reverse strand, counting down.
ATATTATCAAGCAGGGTTACACAAATTGCTAGCTGTCAAACACACATTGTATTATTTAAGAAAAACAAAACGAATCAGAGTTGTCTTTCACATAGTTTGCTGTGAAAGTCTAGTATTTACACAATGTGTATGGAATGATCATTTTTTGCTTTCATTTTTTTTACTGCTTCCTCGCTCATGTGATCGCTGTAAGAAATCGTGGAAGAAATACTGAGTGGTGAAGTTGTCTAATATCTGTTCAACATCCATGTAAATGAAAAATATATGAGTTGTGATTAAATATCGCAAAAATTATTTAAGTCAGGCAAGCAAATTTTACAGCCACACACACACACCCACACACACACACACCCACACACACACACACACACAAACAAACAGACAAACGAACAAACAAAT
>JAQMYF010000024.1:44703983-44719196 GCA_030014195.1 Neosilurus mollespiculum | reverse complement strand
TATATATATATTAGTTGATTGATTAATTGATTGATTGTTGGTTAAATTCAATAAAATGTTAAAAAAGCCACAAAGTTCTCTAGGGACAAATAATTCCTACTGTGTTTCGGTTTGCCCTGGCTTGTCAGTTTCTCTGTTTGACCTCTGACCTTGTCACCATGACCTTGACTATGTCAATTATTTTGGGCTATTTCTCAAGAACTGCTGGGCGGACCACTCTGAAATTTTGCATGCAGGTTTCCTATGGTGTGTCAGCGTGCACAGGCTTCTCAGTTTCTGTTTGACCTTTGACCTTGACCTTATAAATTTTGTCTGGGCTATTTCTCAAGAACTGACAGGTTTTGTCATCCCTGATGGCTATTTTTTAAATCTAGTCATGTATCATAATAATCTAACTGAAAGGTTTAATAAAAATTATATCTAATTTAAAAACAACTATAAATGTCAACTGAAATTTAAATTCAATGTTAGTTGAACTAAACATTAATATTAATTAATAAAATATATTTTTATATTAGACTATTGAACTATGCATTTAAAACCATGAAAGTAATAAATATATAGTTAAGTAATAAATATAACAAATATGATTACAGTATTATGCTTTATATATATGCTTAATAATCCAAGACATTGGGGTGAAGATGACACATGACTCAATAGTTGCAATAAATCTCACTGTCATCTTACCCTTTCTTACTTGTGATATGGTTCCAGCTACAGGTGAATTGTTTTGAAATTGTACCATTGAACATTGATTTCATATGTGACCCAATCCGGCAAAATGAGTTGGAAGTACTACTTCGGAGATACAGGCCAGAACACAGTGTATTGCAGTGAAAAATGGATTTTTCAGGATTTTTTTCTGATTTGATAGATGGACTATTAATCTATCATTTTCCAAAGTCTCATAGCCTAGAAACGTATATAAAGTAACAAAACTTATATAAGTTATATTAAGTGACCATTTGGCAGAGGGACCAACCTCTAAACTTGCCAGAAAATGACCAGGAAATATCCATAAAATAGCCGAAGTTCTGATCATGCTTTCACTGGCGATACTCCATCATCTTGGTACCTCCTGATGTGGGGAATCTCCACTTCTATATCTCCATATATAGAAATCTCCACTTTCTTAATGTAGAACTTTCTATATAGAGGGCAATACTCCCTACAGAAAGCTAATAAAAGTGCTCAAAAACATGTAAACAACCTTCCTTGCTACTATTAAATATCCAGTGACTCAGCTGTGACCCACAAATGAGCACGCTGAATGGTGTAGCTGTAAACGCATGCTGCATTGTGTGTAATAAACAGCAATGCCTGCATCGAGTTTACTCATGTCAGTTATGGAATCCTCCATCAAAAAGTGTGAAATTTTGTGAAAGTCATTTATGACTAAATTTTGGATCTACTACCAGTGAAACAGTTGTATGTAGAGATTTATTTAATGTCTGATCGGGACTGTGGCCCTGTTAAAACACTGTCAAGTTGCAGGAGCACCGAACTCACATGCTGACTTAGATCAATGCAACTTGCGTTCAGCAGCTGGTCAATCAGACACATTTTGTGAATAAATACTTTGGTTCCAATGACCCCGTGCCTTCCTCAGATTGGGAAAATGATGACAGTGATGACAAAATTTGTTTGGTGAGTAAAAGTGTCTAAAGTACCATTCCTTCATGTTGTACTTTCTGTCCCTGTGAGCTGGTACAGATAACTGAAGTTTAATAAAATTTATTTAAATTTAAATTTTTACATCTCCTTTACTTCCTTTTCTATTGAAATTATGGGAAATGATGTAATCAAATGACCGTCCAAGTTTTATGTCAATAGAAGGTAGATAACCCAGTGATTGCTAAGGACATTTGAAGGACACGTTGTCAGAGCAGTCCCAAAACCTTAAATGCATTTTTCTCTGTTTTTCTTCAGCACAATTAACGTAATCTAACAAACTTCAAATATTCATAACTTTGTCAGTTTTAAATATATTTCAACAGACTTGGTATCATTGTACAGCTTACAGTCTCATCCTTTCAATCATGTCACTAACTCATTGGTCAATTTTTGCTCTTTCAGACTCATTTTGCCAGATCTGGTCACAGATGTATAAATTATTTAGTTCATATGTTTGAATCAGTAATATAAATAAAGGTATCTAACTTACATTGATACCTAGCTAGTGTGTTTCTTCCATTAATAAGAGAAATAGCCAACAGTTTGTACTAGTGCATGTGTCCACAAAAGTTGAAAAAGGTAGGTACATGATGGTGAATTTTGTGGTGAAAAAAGTCATACTTGAAAGGAACAGGCACACAGTTCAAGATTAAGTTGGTGTCTTTTGGGATTTCTGTTAATCAAGTGTATCCTTGCCTTTTTACTCGTGGGATAATATGAATAATAATGATAATAATCTGCGATGGCCTGGCGAGCTGTCCAGGGTGTACCCCGCCCTAGCCCAGAGACTGCTGAGATGGGTGTCAGCCTTCCAGCGGTTCAGAAAATGAATGAATAATAATAATAATAATAATAATAATAATAATAAACATTTCTGGGGTCGGAAATGTGCAGGGCGATCTGTTACTGATCCAAAGGTCAGTGGTTCAATCCCCACTGTCACCACTGTTGGGCCCTTGAGCAAGGCCCTCAATTGCTCAGATGTATTTAAAAAATGGTCATTGTAAGTCGCTCTGGATAAGAGCGTCTGCCAAATGCGATAAATGTAATGATATGTAATGCATAGGAAACCTATCTGTTTGAATTAGACACTGTAGAGGGAAAGGGAACAGGCTGCTGAAATACACAGAGATGAGAGGAGCTGAAAATTATGCTGCAACCAGCCAGCAGGAGCGCGCGACCAGTGCAGGCTCCACTCCTGAGACACTGTCCACCCAGGATACAGTCCATGGTATTGACTCCGACTCAACCTAATACCCCGAAAGCTGTTCTAGTTTAAATAATCCAAAGCCTTTACATGTCTTTACAGTGACCCACTGTTCGCATTAGAAACCCCTCACCAACCTCGACCCTATCTGACGCCTGAAATACGTCAGTAGATCTAAATTAAAACAAGTAAAACGATGTTGCAGAAATATTCGACGCACAAATTACAGAACTTCTCTCCATTCTGGAGCGTGTGGGGGTTTCCCCCCCCCCCGCCCTCGTATTCTATTAAATACCGTGTCCTGTGCTATGATTGGCTAGAAATCTTGATTCACAAGCAGTTCACCAATAGTAGAGATGAAATCTGGTTCTTAGCCAATCATAGCAGATGAGGCGGGGTTTTGGAATACGGGTGTGGAGAAAATGCGTTTGTGCTTTTTGGGGGAAAAAAACATGGAGTCGGAAACAGTAAGTTTGTAAATTTATTATAGTCTTTTGCAAATCACAGTTTGCTACACTAAATTAAACGGTAAATCCGACCATTAACAGACCACCAGAACTCGGTTCGTATTTAAAGCTGAACGTTTTAAAGCAAAAGATTAAATCCGTCCAACCTTTTTTAGGTTCTCTGTGTAACTTCGGGTCCTTTTTCCAAGCGACGCTTTTGTAGCATCCGAGCTAATCTAAATAAACCTCTTTATTCCACTGTGTGTTTGTAAAACTCGCTTAAAACAGAGCCAGCGCGCTTCAGTGCGTCACTTGTTATTCGTTGGGGATTCTGGACACTCTGTTCAATGTGTTTTCTTACTGCCTCGAAATGTTTTACACTAAAACCAACAATAAAACAAAGTAGCAAAAGAAACGGTGTGTGGGAAGCTTGCAGCTTGATAAATGAGACATCATTTATTACATCGTAATAATAATAATAATAATAATAATAATAATAATAAATACTTAATATTAAAAACGACAGCAATAATGAAGCTGATGATGATGATTACTATTATTATTACTATTATTATTATTGTTGTTATTATTATTATTATTATTATTATTATTATACTGTTAATTAGTTAGTACACACTTTTCCAACTATTCCCATTGTTAGACAAAAGCAACCTGCATATTTATATTCATAAATAAAATGATGTGAATTTTATTTATCAACCCAAACCATAAAACAGCAAGATGGATATAAAATAATCAAAATGATCAGCCAGAAAGTTTCTGTTTGGCCTAAAGTGAACTTCTGTTTAATCTTGTTTTGACTACAGGTGAAACTCGTCCAAAAGTTTATTTATTTCAGTAATTCAGCTTAAAAGGTGAAACTAATATATTACATAGATTCATTACATGCAAAGTGAAATATTTCAAGCCTTTATCCGTTTTGTATCTTGATGATTATGGCTTACAGCTTATGAAAATCTCAGAAAGTTAGAATATTGTGAAAAGGTTCAATATTGTAGGCTCAAAGTGTCAAACTCTAATCAGCTCATTAATCCAAAACACCTGGAAAGGGTTCCTGAGCCTTTAAATGGTCTCTCAGTCTGGTTCAGTAGAATCACAATCATGAGGAAAACTGCTGACCGAACAGTTGTGCAGAAAACCATCATTGACCCCCTCCACAAGGAAGGAAAGCCTCAAAAAGTAATTGCAAAAGAAGTTGGATGTTCTCAGGGTGCTGTAGCAAAGCACATTAATGGAAAGTTAAGGGAAAAGTGTGGAAGAAAAAGGTGCACAAGCAGCAGGAATGACCTGGAGAGGCACACAATCCAAGATGCTTGAAGTCCAGTGTGAAGATTCCACCGTCTGTGTTGATTTGAGGAGCCATGTCATCTGCTGGTGTTGGTCCACTGTGCTTTATTAAGTCCAGAGTTAATGCAGCCGTCTACCAGGACATTTTAGAGCACTTCATGCTTCCTTCAGCAGACAAGCTTTATGGAGATGCTGACTTCATTTTCCAGCAGGACATGGCACCTGCCCACACTGCCAAAAGTACCAAAACCGTGGGATTAATGTGCTGGATTGGCCAGCAAACACACGGGCCACAAGGTGATCGCATCCATGCCACTTAGCATTGAGGCAGTATTTCATGCAAAGGGGGCCAAAACCAAGTACTGAGTACATATGCATACTTTTCAAAGAGCTGATATTTATGTATTTAAAATCCTTTTTTTTTTTTTAAAGCGATTTCATGTAATCTAATTTTCTGAGATTTTGGATTTGGGGTTTTCATAAGCTGTATATCATAATCATTAAAATTATAACAAATAAAGACTTGAAATATTTCACTTTGCATGTAATGAGTCTATATAATATATTAGTTTCACCTAATATATTAATATATTAAGTTGAATTACTGAAATAAATTAACTTTTGGACGATATTCAAATTTTTTGAGTTTCACCTGTAAATGAACAACAATGACCCACATGGTCATTTATATATTGCACTGCCTCAACTGCTGCTACCCTGTACATCGTTTAATTTTTTTATTCCATCTCATCTTTTTCTTTCTTTCGGCATTAAGTGTCTTATTCTTGTGTTGTCTTTTTCTTTTTGTACTTTTTTCTTTTTTCTGTATTGTCTGCCCTGTTTGCACCTAGTTGCCCACTTTGTGCTTTATGTTGCTAGGACAAAAACCTTGGTCGTAGCTCGAATTTGATCTTTATGTTGTATGTTTATGTAGCACCAGGTCCAGGAGAAGTGTTTCATTTAACTATGTCTGCTATATGTGGTTGAAATGACAATAAAGCATCTTGAACTTGAACATTATCTTATGATGATAAGATCAGCCTCCAGCCTCCCCGCGACCCAAATTAGGAATAAGCGGTTCAGAAATGAATGAATGAATGAATGAATGATTTTTATCATTCTCTTCTTTGTAGTGAAAAAATTATTAGCTCCCACAGAAATGTGATTTTTTTTTTTCTTTCAGTGATTTTTTTTGGAGAAAAAGAAAAATGGATGCAGAGTCCTGAGCACTGTTGTGCCTTAGATCTACAGAGTCATGTCTCCCAAAGTAGCCCACCAGCAGGGCAAGGCTGAAGACACGGCGGTGCAGGTGGCAGTGCGAGTACGTCCGCTGCTCCCTAAGGAGATTCTGCACAACCATGAGAGCTGCATCACTGCACTGCCTGAAGATAAACGGGTTACTCTTGGCCATGATCGCCACTTCCACTTTGACTTTGTTTTCGAGGAGAGTGCTGTCCAGGAGGATGTGTATGCAGCCTGTGTTCAACCGCTCATTGAAGCCTTCTTCCAGGGTTTTAATGCCACTGTCTTTGCTTATGGTCAGACAGGCTCAGGCAAAACCTACACGATTGGAGAGGCTAATATATGTGAGTAAATTTATTTTATTTATTTATTTTTTAGATACCCTCTGCAAGTGTCTCAGAGTTCATTTAGCTGATTCATGCATTTAGTTCTCAGTTCTGATTGGTAAGAAGGTGTTGATAAATTTTCTATAATATCTCGGCTTCAGTTAGGAAATAACAGGTTTATATTCATTTGGTGAATTTTCTGTAAGGAAATTTTTATATAGATAGTCAGGGGTAAAGACTGTTCTTTTGGATTTTTATGATTTGGTATTGGATTGAGAATGGGGGGCTTTGTGCTTACTGGGTAATATGATGAGATGCTTATTAATAATTAAGAATTTCAAGACAGAAAAGAGGCGGGTGAAGAACATCTCTTTATAGCAACTGTGGGGGGACAAATTATTTGATCCCCTACTGAATTTGTAAGTTTTCCCAGTTACAGTTAAATGAAGGTCTATAATTTTTATGGTAAATAAAATAGAAATAGATTAAAAAAAAATCGATCGAGTGAAATAAGAATTTGATCCCCGTCGACCAGCAAGAATTCTGGCTAGCTCTGGCCAGTTAGCTGCCCATGAAGCACACAGATTAGTCCTACCACTATAGTAAAATACTCCTAATCTATAATATCTATCCTAACAACTATTGGTGTTAATTTTCCAAACTGGAAGAAATACTAAATAACCATCAGTCATCGTCGGTCTGGAACTCCATACAATATCTCACCTTGTTGCGTACCGATGATGAGAAAGGTGAGGTAACAGCCTAGAACTACATGGGAAGACCTTGTTATTGCACATTAAGGTCATAGAGTGGGCCATCCAATCTTCAGACCTTAATCCTATAGAAAATCTCTGGAGGGAGCTGAGGTTTCACCTTAAGGATTTGTAGATGATCTGTAAAGAGGAGTGTGACTAAAATACCTCCTAAGATGTGTGCAAACCAGGTGACCAACTACAAGCATCTCTTGACTTCTGTACTTGCTTAAAGGTCGAGTCTTACGTAAAATATTTAGTCATCTTTTTGTTGATAATAGTTCCCAGCGGTGTGTACTGTGATATTTGAGTTCAATTTTGTGTTTCCCGGCTCCTTAATGCCCACAGCTGTGAAACAGACTCAACTTGGTCAAGTCAGGTCACGTGGTGCATGAAACGTCACCCACTGGATGCGAAAAAAAGGAAAACTGGAGACATATGCTCAATGGCATTTTGTAGCATGTCCACCAAGGATGGAGTAAGCCTGCATAAAGTTCTTGCGAGAGGACTGCATCCCTGTGAGACACTTGTTCCCTGAATAACAACCACAGCGTTCAGGCGGGCAGGGAACTGACTCTGAGAAGACTCAATTCTCTGATTCAGATATACATACAGTGTGTGTGTGTGTGTGGGTGTGTGTGTGTGGGTGTGTGTGTGTGTGTGTGGGTGTGTGTATATATATATATAATATGACTCTGATTTGAAGAAATAGACTTCGGGAAGTAGGCTTTATCACATGACAGGAAGTGAAGAAGATTGTTTTGTGTACAGAGAATTCACTAATATAATTGTATTCTTTTATGCATAGTTCTCCAACAATCTTTATAATGTTACTTTATTGTTAAAGAGACAATAAGAGTATGCATTGTGGTGACTGAAGTTGCTGGTGTGGTTAAAGGGGTTAAATAAGTATGTTGCACATGCTGGCTGGTGTGGAATATGAGGATTCTAAAGAGTGCTCACAGTAGCCATTGAGAAACAATGATAAATTGTTTACATATTGCTTTTTATTTTGTTGCATAATTCAGTTGTTTTCATAATACATAATGAATATAAATTGAAAGAACGTAGTTGTGTGTGTAGTCTGTTCGTAACCCTTATGTCTCAGTATTTTAAGAAACACACAATCCAAAATTATTTCTCTGATGTTTCTACATGGACGTTATACACTATGAAAAATATGTGTGGATAATGTGTATACCGCCTAGCGCCTGAAGTCAGTTGGGATTGGCTCCAGCTTCCCCTGCAACCCTCATAGATAAGCTGTACAGACAATGGATGGATGGATGGATGGATAATATCATGACACTTAAAAACATTGTATATTTCTAAGAAATTATCAGATAAAATACTCCATAGAAAACTATTCTGAGTTCAATTTTACAATTAAATAAAGATCTGTACAAATTTTGACATCCCAATTCTACTTAAGGACACTGTGAGCTGGTGCTGAAACAAGCCTGCAGATTTCAATTCACACCCTTTCAAAAGCACTTTAAAACACTCTCAAATGCCTCCAGCAGAGCTACACAAGTAGTTTCAATGCCAATGCTTGAATGAGCCAAGTTTTACTGCTCAGTCACTGCCGAACTGACCAAAAATTGCTGAAGCTCACAGAAGTAGCTCATGCAAGACAAATGTGGTATTTTCCACTTCTGTTCTCCTTTACAGCCAGAGCAGTTGATCGAAGTCACTGACACAGAAGTTCAAACAAGCGAGAGGAGCAAAATGCTATGGATAAGAATGACATCAATAATCTGATTGGGATGCTGCTTTGTGCTGTCATGATCAAATAGTACCTGACCACTACTGGGACCAGCAACTCCCCCTGGATTGCTCTGAGCCCTATTATTTACACTGTTTACGATGTATAGGGCTCAGGGACAGGTTGACTGGTCATTTAATTAGCTCACACCAAGTCTTTGATTTTTCCAGTTAGAGAGAGAGAGAGAGAGAGAGAGAGAGAGAGAGAGAGCAAATAAATCCAGAAAGTCTCCAATTTGTTAGTGGTGGTAGTTGAAGTAGAGTCAAACTTTTTCTAATCTGTCACCGTCAGAAAGGGATCTTAGCCTTGAGCTTGAATCACATTATGTGTCTGCTCTTGTCATAAATCAGTCTCCTTAGCCTGGAGAAATCATAGCGGGAAATATGAGGCCTTTTTCCCCCTTTAGTTTAATGCTGATGAATGTGCGCCCACTCCATACTTGTTTGCTAGATCATTCTGTTGGGAAAAAAACTATAATTTAAAGGGTACCCTTTCCTTTAGGCTGTCATTCGCTGTCCAAACTTTGACTGTAATGGACAACCAGATAGCCACGCTAGACTTGAGAGAACGATTTACAATTAACTACCGAACGCATGATATCCGAGTGGGTTCCTAAAACAGTACAATTCATCGAGTAGGTACTCGATAAATCACCTGAGGTGATAACAGGAACAGTGTTGTAGCTTAATGTACTTGCTTTTTTATTTTATAGTGCCCATAGATTGTTTATTATCAAGAAGTTGACTGTTATTTTACAGTTGTCATGGGTCGTTTATTATAAAGGGAAAATATTGACATGGAAAAATCAATGGGGTTTGCTATTCCATCTGCACTTTACTGATCTTTTTTATTATTTTTTATTTTTTGAGCACAACCCTAATAACCTGAAACAGATTATCCACACAATCGAAATCTTTTGAAACTTTGGCTTGCACAAGGATAATTGTTCTAAAATGTTGTGGCTGATTGCTATTGCAAAGGTCACCTGATGTATTTTCTCCCACGCTTGTAAGTCATTCTAAGAAACATTTACTGCCAGAAATGTTTCAAATGCATGGCTGGTTTTGAGAGCATGATAATGAAGGTAAACTTTTTGTGCATGTTAACTTGTTGCTTTTATTGGAGTTATACATCCATAGTTAACAGTTTTGCCAGCCTTTATGGTGAAATAATTTATAGTATCAAAATATTGCTCAGCCGACTCTGGGCAAGGGCAGGGTACACCCAGGACAGCTCGCCAGGCCATCACAGGGCCGATACACGCTGACGGCAACCTAATGGCCTACTCTTTTCGAACAAGCCTGTGGTGAGAGGTATGAACATTTTACATGCCTCTCACCACAGACAGTGAGAGACATGTCCCATATATACATAACCCAGTTAGCTGAACTCGAGGGGCAGCAGAGACAACTCAGTGATAGTGGGGCTTGAACCTCCGACCTTCAGATCAGTAAGCCAGCACCTTAACCACTGAGCTACCACAATTCAAGGAATTAAGTTGTTGCAGGTAATTTTCCTTGTGTTTTGTGCTCATGCCCATTACAATGTTATTGTGAGAAATCAAGGTCTTTTGTAAAATTCTAGATGCTCTAGTGTTATTTTTGTGGTCATACATTTAAAAAGCCAGACAGAAATATATAAAATTATAATCATCATTTGCTGAATCCTTCGACTAGGATTGCAGGGAATCTGTGTTTATCTCAGCCGACAGTGGGCAAAAGCAGAATACACCCTGAACAGCTCACCAGACCATTGCAGGGCAACACAAACACAAAACCATTCGCACTCACAACCACACCTAGGGGCGATTTGGAACAGTCAGTTAGCCTAATGTCCATATTTTTGGACTGTGGGAGGAAATAGGAGTACCAGGAGGAAACCTACGCAAGCACGAAGTGAAGATGCAAACTCCACACAGAAACACCCAAGCCCCGGACTCGAACCCAGGCCTTCTTGCTTTGAACCACTACGCCACCATGCCGCCTATGTAAAATCATCATTTAATATTTAAAAGATCTCATTTCATATGCTGCCCAAATGTGATATAAATAACTGAAAATAATTTAAATAGAATGAATCATTTGAGTAGATGCAGAAGGTGGCGCAACCTATTCATTGCGGACAAAAAAAATAGCTCTCATAAACTAAAAAGTTCCTTAAGGTGTAACAACAGCTTTTATTTTTTAAACCAAAAATAAACATTTTAGGAAACAAGAAATGTTCTTGCCCTGAAGAGCCTTTTCTGCTATGTTTAGTGTTAAGAACATAATACATTTGTAAGAAGCACTTATTAATTGGTAATTGCTTTGTAATTAGGTTAATGTTGGGTTATGGACACACTTTTTGTAGACTTGTTTTGTAGATTCTATGCTCCTAAGGTGAACACAATGGCGCTAGGTAATTTTTATATACTCTCAATAGGTTAAGTATATTGCCCATGTTTGCAGAGCAGAGAACAAGACCATTACCAAGAGAGTCCTGTTTGCAAAGCCAACTAAAAGATACTACAGGGACCCCTGGCTGAAGATTGCCGAGTTACTTCAAGTCTCACCTGAGTAGGCAAAGAAGGCCACTCAAAATAAGACTGAGTTCATGGAGCTGATCCGTTAACGGTTCAGCCCAGCTTCATGACATATATAGTGACATCCGAGCAGAGAAGAAGTATGGACGGATGGATAATCTCACTAATAACAAAGCTGATGTCTCTTGTTATTTTGCAAGTACTATGTGTTTCCAACTATCTCTTTTAAGTGTGAGCAAAGTAGTAAATAAAAATAGCCGTTCTATAGAATATCATAACCCCTCACCAGGACGCCTCAAGCGCACGGAGGACAAAAGCCATCCCCCATATGAATAGTTTCAGACAATCAACATTTTATTAGCCACCCTATGGAGAGGTTTAGGTCATAGGGAGCGCCAATGCAAGATTTCAGAAAGCTATCATGCATATGAGCCAAGCAATGGCCCGGACAAACTTGATATGTTCTTTCTTCAGTGCTTTGTGCAGAGCCACAAAAGTCTGAAACTGAAAGATCTGCATGTCCAACATTGCAGTGCTACAAAAGTATCAGCCAAAAGGCAATGCCACATCCATGCTTACATTTTTACATTCGTAGGTCTAATGATGCTTGCTATAATGGAATGTCTGTGTGCTCTCTTTCCATTCATCTGTTGACATAGCTTTTGTTGTCTTACAGGATTACAGAGTGAACATTTTCCTGAGACAGGAGTGGAATGACCCCCGACTGGCTTATAGTGAATACCCTGATGATTCACTCGACCTTGACCCCTCCATGTTGGACTCCATTTGGAAGCCAGATTTGTTCTTTGCCAATGAAAAAGGTGCCAATTTCCATGAGGTGACCACTGACAACAAGCTGCTGAGGATCTCGAAAAATGGAAATGTGCTGTATAGCATAAGGTGACAAGTTTCTTCTTCTTTTTCGTCTTCTTCTTCTTCTTCTTCTTCTTCTTCTTCTTCTTCTTATTATTATTATTATTATTATTATTATCAGTATTATTATTATTTTTTTAATCATTATTATTATTATTATTATTATTATTATTATTATTATTATTATCAATCTCTAATTCTTATTCAGAGAGTATGAACTTGTTTATTTGCTAGTTTTGCCAGATGAATTATTATTTATTTATTTATTTACTTATTGTTTGTTTTATAAGAGACATGGCTGCCTTTGACAACCCAGTTAGCAACACTGGGCCACCACTGCCTATATAATATGTCAGGTTAAAACACGAGATGGTTGTTCAAGTACATACATGAATTCTGGAGTATTGATGTTGTGTTGTCATAGTGGAAAATTTATATTTATTATTACAAAGATACATTTATCCTAACCTGACCAGAACTACAGGAAGTAGCAGCTTGTGAATAATTGTAAAGCTACAGGTGTTTTGTCCTCCAAAGCCATAGATAACCCTCTCATATGTATGTTCTACCTTAGATTGTTCTCTTTTTTATGATATCTGAGGCATTATTTTGAAACACTACTGGGGTGTCTGGCCTTTGCTGTTGTCTATTACTCGTTTATAACTAGTGTACTAGTTTACTTACTGCCAAACGATGATATTAGTTTTTATTAAATGTAGTATAGGGTGACACAGTGACATAATGGTTAGCCTGGTTCAAGTCTCGGCTTGGGCATTTCTGTGTGTAGATTGCATGTTCTCCCCTCTGACCTCAGGGTGTACCCCACCTTCACCCAGTGTTGGCTGAGATAGGCTTCAGCTTTCCTGCAACCCTAATAGGAGTAAGCGGTTCAGAAAACGAGTGTGTAAGTTAGTGAGTAAAATGTATAGGCAGTGAAATAATGTTTTTAGGTAACACTACCAAATACACTAATGTGTTCCGACATATTCTCCACTTCTCTACTTGTGTCATTTCTTAGCAGAGATTAATGAAGGATTTAATGATTGTACTGGTGAAATTACAAGACTAAATGAGCGTCTTGATAGCCAGACAAATAACGAGGCCCGTGGATTCACTCTTTACATCTGCTATTGTCTTGCTAATCTGGGACAATATGGTGTAAATCTGGCAACCCTGCTGCCATCTCTTGTGTTCTATTCAGTGAACTCTGATAGGGTGGCAAGTACAAAACATGTAATGAAAAGATTTATATTTGGTATAATATGCATAGTTAGATAATATGATTGATAATACTTAGATTTAACATTTAAGATTTGAATGTAGATTTAATATTTAAATAAAAATGTACATTTGCATTCAACTTTTATATTTAGGCTTATGTTTACATTTATGGCACTGCAGTGGACTGGTGAGCTGTTTATGGTGTACCCCACCTTTCTCTTTGAGTCAGCTGGGATTGTGTCCAGCTTTCCCGTGATCTTAAATTGGAAAAGGGGTATGAATTATTCATTCATTCATTCATTTAATTATTTGTTGAATCGCTCAATCCTTTTTGGGGGGTCTCAGCCAACACTGGGCGAAAGCAGGGTAAAGTCTGAACAGCTAACCTGTCCATCACAGGGCCAACACACACACAACCATTCACACTCATCTTCACACCTAGGGGCAATTTGGAAGAGCCAATTAGAATAATATTCATATCTTTGATCTATGGGAGGAAACCCACGCAAGCACGGGAAGAACATGCAAATTCCACACAGAAAAATCCTTGCCGGGCACAAAGCTCAAACTCAAGACCTTCTTGGTGTGAGGCAGACGTGCTAATCACTATGCTAGCATGCCACCATGGGACTGATAATGAATGAATTTGCATTTAATGTTTACATTTAATATTATCATAAAAATACATAATTTACATTTACAGGTAATGAGTAATTTATTTTACTTTTTTACATAGAAAAAGAATGGGAGGAAAGGGGTCACTGATTTTTTTGCAATAATTTATCTCTAAATATATAAAAATTGTGCTAAATCATCAAAAAACAAATTATACCCCCCCCCCAAAAAAAAATTAAAAAAATAAAAAATTAAACATTTTGTTCTGTATACATTCACTGAGTTGGATGTTACTATATTTTTAAGTGCATTGTTTACCAGGCCATTTTTTTCTGATTTAAGCATGCTGTATTCTCCCAGGCATACTAATTAATTAGTTATGAATGTTTCTGTGTATCATATGAAGTCAGGTGTTATAGAATTTGTATTCATGCTTTATTCCATGCAGTGTTTACTGCTGAATGTGCTGTTCTTAGCTGGGATTCCTGATAATGCCCAGTTCTTTGTTTTGGGGATAATTATTCATGGCTGTGGTTCAGACTGCCCCCATGCATAGTCTACATTATACTGGCTACTCAGCTGCTGTTAACCACACACACACAATGTCTGAATCTCTTTTAAAAAAAATAAAATAATGGGCATCATCTATGTGCCCACTGCCTTAGCATTGAGCATCTTAAGGATGCTGTGTCTGACTCAGCCATTTTCTGGTTCGATTGCATGTTAAAAATAAATAAATAAATAGATAAAAATGAACAACAATACATAACAATACATATGCTTGGATTGAAGATTTAAATCCTGCTGAATCTTATGCAAGAGTCTTAGTCTAAAACACCCTGTAGTTTGTAAACGTCCAGGCCCATTACAATAATAAGTGCTTCAGAAAAGTTACAGCGAAGACGACATGGCAGCAGACAGGGTTCAGCTGAAATCAATACCCCTATAGCTAAGACTGGGATTGTTACTCAAATGCCTGCAGTGTTCACCATAACACACACACACACACACACACACACACACACACACATATAGATATATATATGTGTGTGTGTGTGTGTGTGTGTGTGTGTGTGTGTGTGTGTGTGTGTGTGTGTGTATATATATATATATATATATATATATATATATATATATATATATATATGTCCTTTAACATGTTTAACTCAAAGTAGTCTTCATGGGCTGTACTCACTCTGTACAAAATCTGGCCAAAACTGCAGGTTTTTATAACTTGGCATAGTCATAATGAATTGACGG
>JAQMYF010000024.1:44690675-44701966 GCA_030014195.1 Neosilurus mollespiculum | reverse complement strand
CGATCTGCAGGTTTTTATAACTTGGCATAGTCATAATGAATTGACACCCCCCCCCCCTCCCAGTAGGCATCTGATGAACATTTTGCCCCATGTTAATGAATAGGGCTTTTTTGGGATTTGGGGATTTTATCAACATTATCCTTTGCACAGATCATCTTCAGAAATTAATAGTCTGCTACTTGTACCATACCATACTCTAGAAAAAGTCTAGAAAATAAATTCTGTGCATAACTTTTTGAGTTATATTGCACACACACACACACACACACACACACACACACACGCACACGCACACACACACAAACAGACAAACAGACAAACTAACAAACAAACCAACACAGGTGAAAACATATCCTCCTGGCAGAGATAATAGCTTTGTTGCGGTCTAATATTGACAAGATAATGAGCCATGAAAAAGGTTAGAGGATGTGCAAATAAAAATATGAACCAATGCAAAACGTTCATCAGTGAATGCAAGTAGTCACAGCCAACTGCCCCTACCTATATCACCCCATATCCTGGCCTAGGTGTCTCACTTCTAGGAGCATGATGTTGCTGAGTTCCCTTCCAGATTAATTCATTTCTTTTACATACTTAATTATGTATTTGCTCTAATGCTCTAATTTTATTGACAGACAAACACTCATGATTTGTCATAGTCACTGACTGTGAAATCCTAAAAATTCAACAAAATGCTATTAGAAATAAACAAACAAACAAACAAACAAACAAAAAACAAAAAAATAAATAATTAAGACGAAAGTTGCGCAATAAAAGTAAAAAAGCAAACTTTGAATGAATTTCAGTACATGCCAACATGAAGCACGCAGGAGCCCTGTAATACTTTAAAAATTATAAAAAATAGTTTTAGCTTGCTTCTCTGATGTTTCTGTCTGGTATATACAATATTATGAGGCAAACCTGCTAATCACTGCACCACCATGCCACCCCATGTTTAATATACATAAAAATAAAGTATAAAAATTTAAATTTTGTTTGTTCTTCTTATCTTCTTGTATACTATATACAAAAACAATTATTTGCCATTTATTATTTGACATTATTTGTTGAATAATGGACCTTTGTCGCTGTCAGTGTTAAGCTCCTCCCCTGGTTGCTGTTGCCATGTCCTACCAGCTGCAGTAAGTCCACAATACCTACAATTGAAGCCGTTAAGCACAAATTAGACAGGGACTCACTTTTATGCGTATTCCTGAGAATATCTTATATATATATCTTGCCAAATGTGTCTTATTTATAAAAGAAAATATTATAGAAAGGCCTCAATTATTTTAAAATATTTAATTCATTCATGAGGTTTATGAGGATTATGGATGGAGCACGAGACAATGTAAGACTCAAGTGACACAGCGGGTTGGGTGGCTGGTTCTGGATAATTCATGAAAAATAAGGAATAATTGTAATTAATAATAAAAAATATGACATAAGGGCAGTGGTGGTCCGGTGGTAGGCTGCTGGGTTCAAGCCCCACTATCACCGAGCTGTCACTGCTGTCACCCCAGTGCAGCTAACTGGGTTATCAAAGGCCAGCCATGTCTCTCACTGTCTGTGGTGGGAGGTATGTAAAAGAACCATTGCTGACTTTCGTAAAGAGTAGGCCATTGGGTTGCCCTTAGCGTGTTTTGGCCCTGCGATGGCCTGGCCAGGTGTCCAGGGTGTACTCTGTCCTCGCCCAGAGTCGGCTGAGATGGGTACCAGCCTCCCGGGCCACTAATTAGGATTAAGTGGTTCAGAAAATGAATGGATGACGACTGAAGAAAATGACACCACATCTGGTGAGGACACTGAACAGCTAAAGCTTAAAGCATATTATATATGCATATCTTTTTTCTTTCCTTTTTTTTGCCTTCGTACCTTCAAGCAAACAGCCTTATGTTTGTTAATGTTCCCATTCAGCTGCGTGTGGGGCCTGCTACACACTTTAATCTATCGTAGACACTTATTCAACTGGGTTTTCGACTTTGGCAAAAAGGATAAAACAAGCTCCCTGTAACCTTTCAGGATACATTTCTTCAGTATTGCACATTCCCCAAGCACATCTAAGAGCACATTTTTGAAGTTAACAGTTAACAAATTCGTATGATGTCTGGACCATTGTGTGTGTATGTGCAACAGTGTGACAACACTACTGCAGGAGGTATTTTGATTGGTTAAATTTCTACACATGATTGACAGCTATGAAATGTTTATTGTTAAATGTTCCCCAGCTAATCTAACAGGATTAGCAGTGAATAAAACATTTCATAGCAAGGAAAAAAGGTTTGCTAGCAGCAGTTGCAAAAGTGGAAGCTGCAAATTATTTGCTCAGTGCTAGCTACCAAAAACCAAACGAAACCATCTCAGAGCTAATGGACTTCACAGTGTTTCATATGTTATGAAAAAAAAGGAAACTAGTAGTGTAAAAATACAGTCACTGAGGCAGAAGAGATGAGCTGAGATGAAATGAGAAGAGGCCGTCGCCAGTTTTTGAGGACAGGAAACCTGTAGCGCCAACTGTAATCACAAGCTGCCAAGCAGATCGCTCCATATGGTGTACATTTGGGCTGAAAAAAAGGAAAGATAGCTTTCTGATAGCCCTATTTATAGGGCTATTTATAGAGAATAACGTACACTTTATACATCACTGAATAAAGGTGGTTTAGCTTGTCTCATGACGCCCAACTGTGAAAAAAAAATCCGATCATATGAGAAATTGATGGCTATAGTGTTATTTTTTTTTCATTATTATTTGAAAAAGTCATTAACATATGTACTGTCACATTTTAAAGAAAAGCCAAAAGTATAATAAGTTTAATAATATGTATGCTTGTTTTTTTTGTTTAGTAACTGTAGAACTAGTACATGAACAGTACTGTATTTACAGAAGTAAGCACTAGTAAACTCTAGTATATTATGAAATGTTTACTTAAAGCAGTCCTATGTACTAATATGGAAGGTCCTGATAAATTTACAGGGTTGAAGTAGGCTTTAAGGATAGGATGATAATGTGTAGGGTTTCAAATTTTATCATCCCTTAACTTGATACCGTCAAATGAACACTTCAAATTACACTGCTTTTGGCTATGAACACCCTCTAAATTGCATCAGGGCTGGTGCACACGTTGATTGCACACTGGAGACTAGCTGTTTTTCTGTGGTAGCGATGCTGTCACTGACCCTATATGAAGTTAATTTCTAGCCTAAATCAGATTCAGGAGAAATAAGCTGCATATATAGAAATGACTGCCTAACACTTTATAATTATATTGGATTCTACTGGTTGCATGCAATGCATTTGTTTGTTAGTCCTGACCTCTAAAAGTGGTAGATAAGGGAGGGAACTGCTGAAATTGGATTTAGAATGTAATTTTTGCTTGCCATGCTTTATCCGATTGTTAACAGGATAACGCTGGTTCTGGCCTGCCCCATGGACCTGAAGAATTTCCCGATGGACGTGCAGACTTGTATAATGCAGCTGGAGAGCTGTAAGTATGCCGTGCTCATCACGATACTGGCGAAGATTTATTCACTGGCTCAGAGATGGATGTTTTGCTGGCTCGTAGAAAGAAATGAGGAGCACAGTAATTTACGTGCACCCTAAAGTCGAGTGTGTGGAGAGATGCTGCAAGCTCAGGTTATTGCCTGCGCCTTCTTTCACTCTTATTTTAGTTATTGTCCTCAGGGACGCAGCAGTTTCAATGGGCTTGCGCCCAGGAAAACTAGGTGGTGTTACAAATTGCAGCATAGTATGTTAGGCAATATTTGTTGTCTTTTTATCATCTCTTTAGGAGATTAATTTGCTACTTGTTTACCCCTCTCTTTTTCAGTTGGCTACACTATGAATGATCTGATATTTGAGTGGGACGAAAAGGGTGCTGTGCAGGTGGCTGACGGACTGACGTTACCCCAGTTTATCCTGAAGGAGGAGAAAGATTTACGCTACTGCACCAAACACTACAACACAGGTTAGCACTCACTCACACTTGCTGAGGCTGGGAAATATAGTGCACGTGAAGCTCCTTTGCTATTTGTGGAGTGCAAAACCAGCAAAGACATACTATACGTATATATGCAGACCCACAGTGTTTTTTAACCATCCCATCACCATTTCAATTTCTAGATATAAACCATACAGGAAAACGTGATGGGAATTGTTGATGTGATTAAATTCCTCTTTACCTGTTCCAAGTTTGGTGTGGTTTTCCTCTCTAGATCAGACATGACAAAAAATGTAAGGATATTGATGTATTCGAAGAGTAAGAATATATGTAAGATTATATTCAAGATTATAATATAATCTTCTAGGTGGCGCGGTGGTTGGCACGTCTGCCTCACAGCAAGAAGGCCTGGGTTCGATTCCCAGCTTGGGTATTTCTGTGTGGAGTTTGCATGTTCTCCCCCTGCTTGTGTGGGTTTCCTCTGGGCACTCTGGTTTCCTCCCACACTCCAAAAACATGCACAGGTTGATTGGCGGTTCCAAAAAGCCCCTTGGTGTGAGAGTGAGTGTGAATGGTTGGATGTGTGTTGCCCTGCAATGGCCTGGTGAGCTGTTCAGGGTGTATCCCGTCTTCGTCCTGAGTCGGCTGAGATAGGTGCCAGCCTCCTCGTGACCCTGATTAGGATTAAGTGAATTAGAAAATGAATGAATGAATGGATCTAATTTTTCTCTTAGAAATACATCAACACCCTTACAAGTATTATACTGATCTTAAAATGTGATGTAGTTCAAGACGTATTCTTTTTGTACAGCGTTTTTTCAGAGCGCCAACATTTTTGTCTGACACTATACACAAACACGCAGAGACATTATAATTTTTTCATTTTTTTCTATTTTAGCAAGCAGTGCTGAAAACAGATAATAGTCTCTCTGGTGGCAGAAGAAGTGTCACAGCTATGCTCCATTTCCCCTTCACGGTCTTTCAGTTGGGTTAAAAATCATCTCTCTGGTCATTCTCACCAGTCAGGATTTGTTACCCTCAAGATAAAGTGGGAATAAGTGTTGGAGGCCAATCTACTTGGGATCTGATATAAAACAGAGTGAAACAGAAGGGACACAGCATGTATGACACCCACAGGAATGTTCCTTTATGAGGTGCAGAATTTGTACAAAAATGAAGGTCAGCGCTGTGATTTGATCAGTCCTGCCTTATGAAACACATGTGCACATTTGTGACCCACTCCAGCATAATACGGATTAAGTAGGAAACTTGTGTTATATTGAATATTGAGATATTCATATATTTGGGAAGAGAATTTATTATGCTTCATAATGAGGTATAATACATGATTATAACATGAAAATTGTTACATCAACTTTGTATGTCGCTAATCAGGAAATGATACTTTTGAGAAAATAGCAATTACAGTTACAGAACCAGTTTGCGAATGTCCGCATTTGAAATTCCATAAACTAAATGAATCCGGCTCTCGACCAATCAGTTCTTCCTAGCGCCTTCCTAGCAACAGATGAGGCATGTCCGTTTTGAGGCTTCTCATTGGTTTATTGTTATATGATTCGGGGAATCCTTCTGGGATTCTGTACATAGGTAGAGTATTCGTTACAAGAATAGTGATTTATCCTGAGCAATCACAAAAGCGGTTTGAAAATTGACAAAATAAGTGGATATTTCCATTGTTTTACATCAACTTGGACATGAAACAATTTCTTAAACAAGCATTTTAGCATGGATAGATTGTGTTTATGGATATTTGAACTTGGCCATGTCAAAGATTATGCTTTAAAGGATGTACACTAAACAAAAATATAAACGCACGAACCAATAATGAAATATGCTCATACATAGTGTTTATTGGTGTACTAAATAATTTGTTCTGCTGAATTCTGGTTACCCACTTCTCGTACTACATACCTGTGAGATTATTCAATCACTAAGTTATTCTATTCCACCCATGAGTGGCATAATGCATAACTTTGAGTTGGTCAGTCAGCGTGACCAATACACAGGCAATCCTTGCTCCAGGGCCAGTAAAAGGCCATCCCAACATGTGCACTTTTGCTTTTAGTCACAATGCCACAGATGACACAAGTCATGAGTTGAATGAATGCTGGGAAGTCTGTGACAGCAGTGTCAACACACTTGAATGTGCATCGTTCCATTATCAGTCGGTTGAGAGGTCAATTCAGAGACACTAGCAGCACTATGAATCGTCCACATGCCCGACGACCATGTATGACCACGCCCACACAGGATGCACACATGCGGCTCCTGCACCTCCGTGATGGGAATGGGACAACATTCCACAGGCCACTATTGACCATCTTGGTAACTCTTTGCTTTGGAGATGTACCACTTTACCTTATGCAGATGGTGGACACACTGGGTGCTGAGTGCGGTGAACTTTGCCCACTGATCTTTGGTTGGTTCAGGCTGTGATAACTCATGAATTGTGAACAGAAAATTGTTAGTCATGTTTCTTTTGGTTCAATATTAAGGCAAGAATATTAGTGCCATTTTCTTGATTGTCTGTGCCATGAGCTGTCCTGTGACACTCTCTATATGCTTAACACAGGGGCAGTTAAGATGTCTCATGTTATATATAAACCTTTATTGCATGTCTTATGTAAATAGTTTATTCTGATTGACCGGCAGCATGGTGGCGTAGTGGTTAGCACATGGCAGGGTATACCCTGAATTGCACACACAACTATTCACACTTGCACTCATACTTAGGGGCAATTTGGAACAACCAATTTGCTTAATGTGCATGTCTTTGGACTGTGGGGGGAAACAAGATTACCTGAAGGAAACCCATGCAAGCACGGAGAGAACATGCAAACTCCACACAGAAACGCCCTTGCTGAGCTTGCGACACGAATCCAGGACCTTCTTGCTGTGAGGTGCATAACCACTGTGCCACTGAGCCACACATTCTTAATTAATGCATATAATGAATTTATTTTGAACGTGGACTTTTTTCTCTAGATATTTAAAGAGGGCGGTTCCCCTGTGTCTCATATTGATGAGCTGTCATTGATCTATGTAGCATAATATAAGAGATTCGAGTAAGGTCTCTCTCTCTCTCTCTCTCTCTCTCTCTCTCTCTCTCTCTTTCGCTGACTTGCTTCTTGTATGTGGTAGAGGAGCAGATTGCTGCAATATGCTGTCTCTGTATCCCCTTTTCACCTCTTCATTTGAGCTTGGTGGTGAAACACCAGTGCGAACCCTGCGGTTGTTTCCCTCCTGTCTACACCTTCACCTCCCATTTTCACCTTTCACCTCTCTTCTCTTATCAAATCAATATGAATGCACTCTTCAAGGGCAAAAGTTTTCCCTAGCTGGCCTTCAATTTTTCATCATTTCAGTCATATCACTGATCCCTGATTCTCCATAACTACTGATATTCCTATCTCTTGATTCTGATTTATTAGCAGCTGTTTTGTTTGATGTGCTGAACACAGACTTTGTCCCTGGCGTCTGTATAGTTATTCGTCTCTCTGTCTTGACTGCTGTATGTCTCTGTGACTAAGACAGATCTTAGATACCACTTTCATCATTGCCCTGGCACAATGAATAGTACGCAGTGTCATAGTGAATCCAAATGAATTGGGACGCATCGATTTGATACTGAGTATTGACACTGGACCAGTATTGGCCTCAAATACAGATTAGGTATTACATTTTATTTACTATATTTATGTATACCCTAGGCAGCACGGTTAGCACGTCAGCCTCACAGCAAGAAAGCCTGGGTTCGAGTCCCTTGTTCTGGCCTTTCTGTGTTGAGTTCTTCCCATGCGTGCGTGGGTTTCCTCCCACAGTCCAAACACATGCACAGTAGGCTAATTGGCTGTTCCAAATCACCCATAGGTGTGAGTTTGAATGTATATATGTGTGATGGTCCTGCAATGGCCTGGTGAGCTGTTCAGGGCCCCACCCTTTCCCAGAGTCAGCTGAGTTGGGCGCCAGCTTTCCTGCAACCCTAAGTAGGATTAAGCGGCTTAGAAAATGAATGGATGAATGTATATACCATTCAATTCACTACTCAATCACTCACTCACACCTTTGCCAAACCAATTAAAACTATTACGGTCATTGGGGGCTGGAACCTATTTCAGTCAACGCTGGGTGAAGGCAGGATACACCCTGAACAGCTCGTCAGATCATCACAGGGCCAACACATGCACAACCATTCACACTCATACCCACACCTAGGGGCAATTTGGAGCAGCCAATTAGCCTACTGTGCATGTCTTTGGACTGTGAGAGGAGACCGGAGTACCTGGAGAAAACCCGCGCAGGCACAGGGAGAATATGCAAACCCCACACAGAAATGCCCTCATCAAGAATTGGGCTAAAACCCATTACCTTCTTGCTGTAAGGAAGAAGTGCCAGCCATTACACCTCCATGCCGCCCTAATCCACACAACTTGTTTTAATGCATGTCATGAACGTGTGAAGAAAGCTGACTAGCAGCCATGCTGTTTTTATTTTAATTTGGAAAATTATTTGGATCTAAAATGTTTCCGTATGGCAGTTACTTTACCTCAACCTGAAGGCAATCAAAACACTTCTGTACTTTAAAGGCCTGGAATTGCCTTTGCTGGAGAAACATATTCTCAGTGGGAACCCATACTGTGTGTCGAATTATTTGCAAAATTACTTTAAATGCTGGCATTTCCACTGTGCTAAAATGGAGTGTACCTTGAGCTAAGAAGTATTTTATGGAGATAGTTAATGTTTTCCTCCGCGTGTTGCCAGTACTGTTAAGAATGCAACTGTAACATCATTGGAAACAGTAATTTGACACATCAGTCTGCTTCTCAATGCTGCTGGTTGTCTCTGGGAGAAGGTATATGGGCAAAGATGTTGGGGCTGATTATGTTCTAAGTGGTGTCTCAGCTTCAATGCGTTCCCATATTTTGCTGTCACCTTTAAAAAAAAAATCGAGCACAGCAGAACTTCCGTATGCTATTTCTGCATGACACAAATCGCCCCCACTCCACCAGTGCACCCTCTATCAGCACATGGAACAGGTGCATTTATAGCACTTACACTTCCTGATTTAGCTGCAAGGAAGGGATTACGAATAATTTGTCAGATGGTATGGGAGGAAGTATAACCCTGCTACTATGCAGCTATCAGTTGTACAGGATGCGAGAATAAATCAGCCATTTTTTGACCTGCTTTTAAAGTTAATAAAACTTTATTTAGTTTCATCACCATGAGTGCACCTGGTCACAGTAACAGGGTATGCAAACATTAAGCACACACATTTGCACACCTAGGGTGTGTTTTGGAAAAAATAAAAGGACCTGGAGGATAAATTGTGTGCAGGATCTACCCTCATTTTCAACATTATAGGGTGGGGGGGGTGTTGTAAATAAATTAGCGGTTATCACGTCCGCCTCTCAGCAAGCAGGTCCAGGGTTTGAGTCCCGGATTTAGTGAGAGTGTTTCTGTGTGGAGCCTGCATGTTTTATCCATGCTTGTGTAGGTCGTCAGGTTTCCTTCCAAAGTCCAAACACATGCACGTTAGGCTAACTGGCTGTTCAAAATTGTCCCTAGGTGTGAGTGTGAATGGTAGTGTGTGTTGGATTTGTAATGGTCTGGGGAGCTGTTCAGGGTGTATCCTGCCTTCACCCAGTGTCAGCTGAGATAGGCTCCAGCTCCAGTGAGGGAGGAAGAGAGAAATAAAAAAAATAGTCAATTTCTTTATTTATCTCTATTCTAAAGCCATTTGTATAATTAAACAAAAAAAGGATATGATACGTTCCCACTACATCCTCAAAATTGGGTGGGTGCAATAAGAATTTTTACAGTGTTGTAGGAGTGTTATAAATATCAATCAAGGTGTGGTATGGTCTACATGCTTGCGGAGGACATGCTCAAATTTTAACATGTAAAAAAATAAATAAATGTAGTGCAGACCTGGTCAAACCAGAAACCAGTAAGAACTTAGGGGGTGATCACACTAGAGGTAAGATAGAAGAGCGACTGAAGTGAATGGCAATTCGTGGCTGCTGCTTTTCATTCTCAAAATGTTCTTAAGTTTGTCTCGTGACATTCGCGGCATCGCATTTTGGTCGCCTGAGTCGTGAACTCATCGCAAAAAATTTCAAACATGTTTGAAATTTCGGCGAATGTCGCAAAACGAGGATCTGACACAGAGTAGTCTCAAACTCTTCTCAAACAGTCCGCACATGTCGTGAGAAGGTCACAAAGTTGTCGTTTTGTTTGCAAATTATTTGTTTTTTGTTTATGGGCACGTAGTGGGTGGTGTAGTAATAAGCACTCATAGCAGGAAAGTCCTGGGTTCAAGCCCTGTTTTGGTGTGGAGTTGCATGTTCTCCCTGTGCTTGCGAGGGTTTCCTCTCAGTGCTCCGGTTTCCTTCCAGAGTCCGAAGACATGCACATTAGGCTAACTGAATATTCTCAATTGCCCCTAAGTGTGGATGTGAATGGTTGTGTTTCGGCCCTGCGATAGTCAGGCATGTACCCCGCTTTAACATGGAGTCGGCGGGGATTCGATCCAGCCTCCCTATGATTCTAATAAAGGATAAAACGGTTTGGACAATGAAATGAAATAAATAAGTATTGTATCATATCGTATGTAGTAAGAATACTTTGGACATGGTGCACATGTGATCATGTTCGTGGTAAGAAATTAGTGGGAACGTGTTAGATACAGTGAGACTGACATGGACGTTGTATGAAGGATGTAGTATGAACTTGAACACTGTACATTTTTCCTTTGTGACCACGCCCCCACTGCGTTCATAGAAATGTTCAGGACTCAGTGTGCTCTTTGTGGTCTTCGTCTGAGTGTGATGGGGCTAAAATTTGGTAATCATTCATGATATCAAAAACAGGTCACTCGGTTTATATTCATTATGGATGAAGCTTAATTCATTCACACGTATTAAGATATCCTGTCACGTATAAGCGAAACTGTGTCTCGGTAATGATAAGAGTGTTTTGTCTGATGCATATTTCAGGGAAGTTCACTTGCATCGAGGCCCGCTTCCATCTGGAGAGGCAGATGGGCTACTACCTGATTCAGATGTACATCCCCAGTCTGCTAATCGTCATCCTGTCCTGGGTGTCCTTCTGGATCAACATGGATGCTGCTCCTGCTCGTGTGGGCCTGGGCATCACCACCGTGCTCACCATGACAACACAGAGCTCAGGCTCTAGAGCCTCTTTGCCAAAGGTCAGTCAAGACAAACTTCTTAAAAACTCTACTAGATTTACCCCCCCACTCTCTCTCTCTCTCTCTCTCTCTCTCTCTCTCTCTCTCTTTCTCTCTCTCTCCCTCTCTCTGTCTCCCCC
>JAQMYF010000024.1:44638535-44668262 GCA_030014195.1 Neosilurus mollespiculum | reverse complement strand
ACACACACACACACACACACACACACACACATATATATATATATATATATATATATATATATATATACACACACACATACATACAAGGTCCTGGGTTCGAGTGCCAACTCAGCAAGGGTGTTTCTGTGTACTGTTTGCATTCTCTCTCTGTGTTAACATGGGTTTTTCATGGTACTCTAGTTTCCAAAGTACAATGGACTGCCGAGCTGTTCAGGGTGTACCCCATCTTCGCCCAGAGTCAGCTAAGAATGGCTTAACAAAAGTTAAAGTGGTCCAGCAAATTATATATATATCATACCCAAGTAGTTTACGAGGAAGATTTGCCACCTCATCCACCAAGCTACACGTACACTAAGGAATTTTTTTTAAGAAAGAGGATTTTCTAAGCCGCTTAATCCTAATTAGGGTCACGGGGAGGCTCACGCCCATCTCTGCTGACTCTGGGCTGAGGGCGGGGTACACCCTGGACAGCGTACCAGACTATTGCAGGGCCAACACTCACACTATTCACACTCACACTCACACCTAGGGGCGATTTGGAACAGCCAATTAGCCTACTGTGCATGTTTTTGGACTGTGGGAGGAAACCCACGCAAGCACGGAGAGAACATGCAAACTCCACACAGAAGCACCCCGAGCTTGGGTATCCAACTCAGGCCTTCTTGCTGTGAGGCGAAAGTGCCGCCCACTAACTGTTCACTTTCTGCTTAATACATCCCACTTCTTGGCAGGTGCATCTATATTTTAATATTATGGATGATCAGCGTGTATGCATAATTATACAAGAGAGGGAATGTCAAGGGGTCTATACTATTCAGCGATATCCAGCAAGCATGATGCTAATAATAGTTTTAGTATATGCTTTACAGGAACAGAAGAAAATCAAACTAAAATGAGATTTTTATGATTTATTTTCACATTTTTAAATTGATTCATGCAAAAAGATTGCATGTGATCCAATGAGGACCACCACTGAATTCAAAAGAAGTAAATATAATTTAATTAACTTATCTTCATCATGGTGGTGAGTCTATCTCCACTACCATAGCTAAGGTAATTCAAGGTAATTTTGTAAATAAATCAGCTCACGCCTATATTCTGGTTATTCTCGTTGGCCTTTTTGTGCAGTGTTTCAAAATATATGATTAGGATATACTGTGAGTTATACTAATGATTATCCAGCTGTGTGGAGTCCAGAACATCTGAGCACAAAATGGCCGTGTATGTTGTTGGTGTAGAGTCCCAGTCGTCCGGTGGGGCGCAGTGACACGGTCAATATTGAGTTGACTGAGCGGTAGCAGCAGGGTTGCTACACTATCACTACCTCTTTTAATGAAGCGCACGGCAGGGGTGATCCACAGCTGGGCTCAAGCTTTCCATTGCACCTTGCAGGGGTCATCATTCAGCCTGACTGCTGCAGCTCAGTGTTGTTATGAGAGCGTATTCCAAACCTTTTGCTTCACAGAATAGGCACAGGATTCCCCCTGCTGGACAAATACTATGGTAGTGGAGACTGAGAAAAAAAAGGGGTTTAATGGGAACAGCTTACAAGAGGTTTGTTAGATAAGCAAAGCCTTTTGCTGCAGGGTAGAGAGTGTATCTTCAAAGTGGTATTTAACATATGTTGCAGCCTGTGCTTACGAATACACAACGCTATACATTAAAATTTTATTTAATTCCAGAGTTAAGTTGTACTTACTGCATTACAGTTAAGACTTCTATTTTTGTGTGATGGCCACAAAAAGTACAATTTGTAGTAAAATAAGTCAGATTACTGCAGATGTATAATTTTAGCACGCATTCTGGTGTAACCATCAGGCTCAGACTATCAGAACAATGAGCTCTGCAGTCACACAAGGGACACAACAGGGTACATGAGACTTTCAGTTGTCCCCAGCTGCTCCACATTATGCTCATCCACAGCATAAATAACTAACAGAAAGGCTTTTGACTGAAGGCACAGGCTTCGCCTTGCTAAATGAGGATTAGGGAGTATCTTACTAATGGTGATCAATCAACTTGTTAGGGTTGATCACTGCTCAGATGGTGCACTCAATCAGAATACCCTCCTTTGCCCTATCGGAGGCTTGGCTATTTACCTGACCTGAGCACAGATATGGATGAGGAGTATTTACGTACAGTAAATAAGAATGGGAAGATCACTAAGTCGGTGCCCTCCTTAGATGGAGTGTGTAGAAGTTTGTGAGTTGTGGGTGCTTGTTGATTGAGAATGGTTATGATCAGTACAGAGGAATTAGCTGAAGTGTGTCGTGTGCACTGAATGGATAAAGAAGTGGTGGCACATTGCATGATAGAGTGAGACTGATGTGTGCCGCGAGGCCGCCTGCAAAAACTCTTGGCGCACAAGAAGCCATTAGGTGCCTGTTTGCTTGGGATGTTCATTTCTTTTTCCTGCATAATTGAACTAATTAATTTGAGTTATCGGCTTTCGAATGAAACTCAAAGCAGAAGTAATAACACATTTTGCGAATAGCAGAATCCTAATTGCTATGTAGATTTGCATAATACATGCCTATTCTATTCCATTTCATTTATAGTAAATGCAGTGTAATCATATGCAGAAGCGCATAATAACTGATAGAAATCTCAAAGCTTGGGGACGTTATGTAAATCTAATACATTACCCTTGGAATACAGGCTGAGATTGCAAATATAAATGGGATTTATTATGCATAGTTGTGGTCTTTATATTGCTCACTAAACAAGCTTTCGAACGAGGTTCGTGGCATGCAAAAAAAATATTAAAGAGCACGTGTGATAAAAGCTTTGACTGACTGTCACATAGTCGGATGTTTAGTATGTGTTATTAATCATTTGAGCTTGGTCGATGCTATAGACGCCTCAATCCTGGGCGAAAAAGATGG
Source organism: Neosilurus mollespiculum (assembly GCA_030014195.1). NCBI lineage: Eukaryota > Metazoa > Chordata > Actinopteri > Siluriformes > Plotosidae > Neosilurus > Neosilurus mollespiculum. Next base: position 44,665,377 of record JAQMYF010000024.1, on the reverse strand, counting down.
ATGGTGCCTGAAAGACCCAAGAGGTACATGGCACCAGATGCTCATGCTTCTGAAACGCAGAAGTGAGCTGCATTCTAATGGGCAGTAAAGAAAATTGTATTTTAAAAAGAGCTCTTAAGGATGCGTATTGCATTTGTGTCCTTTTCTGTATCCTGGTGTCAGCCAGCAAGGTTGGGAAGGAGGCTGCCATGTTCATAGTGTTCGGTAATGGCGGCGTTTTAATTACGGAGAGAGCTAATGAATCCAGCAGGACCGGGAAGGACAAAGCAAAGCACGGGAGTGATGCAGCACCGCAGCCCTGCTCCTCTTTACGGCACCATGTCACGTCTCCACGCCACCACATTAATCATATGGCAGCAGGAATAAAGTGGAGCATCTGTAATGGGTACAAATGGTGCGGCGCTCAAGGACAATGCAAGGTCGTAGCACTCGGTATCACAGAGAAACCTGTGCACCACACCGGAGGGCAAAGGAAATGCCTTGATGAAAACACACACACACACACACACACACACACACACACACACACACACACACACACACACAGAGATTTGAGAATGTTCTTCCATATCCCCTTACACACATTAAAGGATAGAAATGGAATAACAGGAAAGGAAGGACAAAAAAAGGTTGAAGCAACTAAAAATGGAGCTCTAGAAATAAAACATCTGGCTGGTTGCTCACTAAGGCAGAGCTTACTCTACCTTCCCGTATCTCAGTTCTTAGGGCTATATGTTTACGTCTGAGTACCAAGCATTGCACAAAGATAAGTAACCTGCTTTGCATTACCAATTTGTGCTTTAACAAGAAGCAAAACATCAATGCGTTCTGAAATGTAATTAATCTTGGTGCTTGCTTTGAGTTTGCATATATTAAGCATCTGCTCAGTCTCTAATAAGTGCAGGCAAAGGTATCATGGTTGTTCCATTAATTCATATAAAAGATGATGTCTTCTATCACACTCCTGACTCTCGCAGACCTGTTATATTAATTCCCAGGAACATAGCTAGTCTGAATAATTCCTCATAGAGTGGCAGGTATGGCATCAAAGTAGGTATATGACACAGGATTAAACGTCAGGAAGTTCAGTACTGTATGGATGAGTAGCATCAATTTTTATTTGCTTTTTGTACAATAACATGCAGTGTGTGGTTTATGTTTTTCATTATTAAACTGTACTTGGCTTGTCCATCCATCCATGCATTATGTGTATCAGGAGGGCTCACGGGGGAAGCGGGAACCAATCTCAGCTGACTCTGGGCAAGAGATGGGGCTCATAATGAACACATTGGCAGTCTATTGCAGGGCTAACTTTGCACATTTTTTATACACACAGACAGACAGACAGACAAACAAATAGATACGCAAACAAATAAACAAACAGGGGAGGCACAGTGGCGTCGCGGTTAGCATGTCTGCATCTTAGCAAGAATGTCCTGGGTTTGAGTCACACGTTCAGGTTTCCCTATGCTTATGTGGGTTTTCTCTGGGTATTCTGTTTTCCTCTCACAGCCCAAAGGCATGAACCTTAGGCTAAGTGGCTGTTCCAAATTGCCCCTAGGTGTGAGTGTGAGTGTGAATAGCTGTGTGTCTGTTCAGGGTGTACCCCGCCTTCACCCAGTGTTGGCTGAGAGTCTAAAAGGATTATAGGAGAGCAGTTCAGCAAATGATGCTGAGGATGATGATGAAGAGGATGATAAACAAACAAATAACCAAACAAATAAATAAAGATTATAACAGTGTCTAAATGAAGGTCATTTGAAATTGAGATGATGTTGAAAAATTGAAACATGTACTTTGTGTGATTACTGTGACTAATCCCTGTCACTTTTCTTTTTCCGCACTGCCAGCTGCAGTGCCCTCCAGAATTAATGGCACCCTTGGTGAATATAAGCAAAACAGGCTATGAAAAAATGTCTTTATTGTTTATTCTCATGATCTTTCATTCAAAATATTCACAAAAATCCAACCTTTAATTCAAGTAACATAATTGAAAGAAACATTAAATTCTTACCATGAAACAAATATTTTTATCAAAAATATGTGTGCCACAATTATTGGCACCCATTTAATATTTTGTGCAGCCTCCCTTTGCGAAGATAACAGCCCAAGTCTTCTCTTATAATGCATGATGAGGTTGGTGAACTCATGGCAAGGCATCTGAGACCATTCCTCCATACAGAATCTCTCCAGATCCTTCAGATTCCGAGGTTGACACTTGTGGACCCTCCGTTTTTCTATGCGGTTTAGGTCGGGTGACTGTGATGGCCATGGCAAAAACCTTTATTTTGTGGTCGATGAACCATTTTTCTGTAGATTTTGAGGTGTGCTATAGATCATTGTCCTGCTGGAAGGTCCAACCACGGCCCATTTTAAGCTTCCTGGCAGCGGCTGTTAGGTTTTCATTTAATATCTGCTGCTATTTGATGGAGTCCATGATACCATGTATCCTAACAAGATGTCCAGGGCCTTTGGAAGAAAAACAGCCCCATAACATCAAAGATCCGCCGCCATACTTTACAGTGGGTATGAGGTGCTTTTCTGTATGGATCTCTTTCTGTCTACGCCAAAGCCACCTTTGATGTTTGATGCCAAAAAGCTCTATTTTATTCTCATCTGACCATATAACCCAGTCCCATTGAAAGCTCCAGTAACGTTTGGCAAACTGTAGGTGCTTTAGTTTGTTGTTGATTGACAGCAGAGGCTTTTTTTCTGGCAACCCTCTGCAATTCTCCAGCTGTAATCCTTGGAGATTCTTTTGCCAGTCGAACCATCGTCCTCACAGTACGTGGGGTCAATGTACACACACGTCCTCTTCCAGGCTGATTCTTTACATCTCCTATCACTTTAAACTTCTTAATTATGGCCCTGATAGTGGAAATGGGTATTTTCATCTGTTTAGAAATGTTCTTATATCCATTTCCAGTTATGTGCAGCACAACAACTTGTCGTCGCACATCGTCAACACTTTTTTCTTTCAATAATTTTACTTCAATGAGAAGGTAAGATTTTTGTGAATATTTTGGGTGAAAGACCAAGAAAATAAACAGCAAAGGTATTTTTTCATAGTTTGTTTTGCTCATATTCACTGAGGGTGCCGATAATTCTGGAGGGCACTGTACAATGCTATGTATTTCCTGTATGAATGAAAAATTGTGTTTCTTTTTAAGTAATTGATGTTTGGATATTTATTTATGTATAGAAAACAAATTGGATATCTTAAAACAACATATTGTAAAATCACTAGAAACAGCCTGGGACAACCCACCGTCAATCATGGGATTTCTTGATGAGATCCACACCACAAGAATCCAGTGTCACATGACATAAGTCGATTGGAGCGAAACATTTCAGTGGCCTGACTGTTATATACAACAGACAAGTATTACACTGCAACAATCACATCTTAATAAGTAAAAATAGCTTAAAAATAAGTAAAAATAAATGAGATATTTCTTATTACAAGATTGCCATACACCAAATGTAAGTCCCCGTCACACATTGACGATTTAGCCAGCGTATGCCGACGTTTGAGAAATTTGGTGAATTCGCTGGTGTACGTCGAATAAGTTATGGGTAAGTTTTGTAACTTGGGTAAATCACAGTAAGACACGTTCATTGAAACATTTTGTGCAATCACAAAATTTTCGACATATATTACACTGGCCATAAGTTGTAGGTAAGTTGCCATAAGTTGTAGGCAGGTTTTGCGATGGTTCACACACTTTATTTGTAAGTTACTCATAAGTTGAATATAATGTCTAAAGTACTTTAAAACTACATTTAACTTATACCACCGAATGCCTAGCGTGTTGGCAGCAATTTATGACCAACGATAGTCTAGTCTAACTTATGCAGCAGTATATCTCCAACGATTGATCTTGTGACGTAGCCTATAATAGGCTGCGGCTCCCTGATCCAAATCAGATCCGCACTAGACATCGCAGTATCAACATCACAGGAAATCGGTGATAAGGTCATGCTGATGTTGGAGGACAGACCGGTTAAGTTTTTGTTCTGGATAAGTTACTAATAAGTTACGTATACGTCCAAACTGGAAGAACATCAAGAGCTCAGCCTATGTCTGCATTTTATAGAAATTTGTCATATGTGGCATACGTCCTGAAAATCGTTAATATTTCACAGGGGCCTAAGATTATTAAACATGTTTATAGACAGAAAGATAATTTGGAATCTTTCAAGATCTAAATGCTTAAAGTTGTCAATGATCTGTCAGTAGAACACGCTGAAAAACGGACCTGAAATAGGTTTCCTAAACTTATGTGTTTTTCTGTAATCCTATAAGAGGAAATACTTGATAAATGAAGATGGTTCACTTATAATTTTATTTTGCATGTGTAGGACATACATTTCTAAGCAATGAGTACAAAGCCAAAAGGTAAATGTTAACCTGTTGTTAACAGCTATTAGGACTGCTAACAGATGGTGTATGTTGGTGTATGTGTTGCAGGAGGAGGAGGCAGGCGAAGGGCGCTTCAGCTTCGCCGCCTACGGCATGGGCCCCGCGTGCCTGCAAGCCAAAGACGGCATGGCCATCAAGGGCAACAACAATGCACCTGCCTCCAGTATGCCACCTGAGAAGAGCGTGGAGGAGATGCGCAAGCTGTTCATCAGCCGCGCCAAGCGCATTGACACAGTGTCGCGGGTCGCCTTCCCACTTGTCTTTCTCATTTTTAACATTTTCTACTGGATCATTTACAAGATCATCCGCAGCGAGGATATTCACAAGCAGTAAATATTCCGAGAAAGATCCATGCTGAAAAAGCTGCCGCTGTCGCTGCCCACCCCGCGCCGCCCCTCCCAGCATTCCCTCCCCTGTGCCCACCTCTTCTCCTCAGCACTCACTTGCTTTCAGTGCCAAGTCCTTGGCCGAGGTGTTTCTCGATATTCGTTTTCTTTCTTCTGTCCTTTTCCTCCCTGTTCTCCTGAATAATCTGGACCTGTGCAATAGCAATGCAGTAAAATGCATGAGTTATGAATGTGGCAATATATTTACTAAAAAATCAAAATCTAAATAAAAATGACAGCATAAATATTCGACTTTTACAGCTACGTACATCAGAGAACCTCGGAGCAGACTGAAATTCAAGGAGATGCTTGTGTGAGCCTTTTTTTTTTTGCAACTTGAAGACATGCTGCATTATGGGAGATTATATAGAGGAGATTACATGCAGCTCTGTAATATATCAAATATTTAAAACAAAACTTTAATTATTTCGTGAGAGTTAACTGGAAAAAAGAAAGGTCTTAAAGAACGGTTCGGTGCTTCCATACATAAGTAATGCAGGGGATGCTGGGAAATATATATCTATATCTGTGTCTAGATTTGCTTCAATATATATATATTGCAAGCACTTGTCAATGCCCAGAAAAACAGGATGTCAGGATGATGAAGTCCTGTCATGATGTCACATTATCAGTGAAAGCTTGACGAGTGGCCGTCAGAAATTCTATGTATTGTTTATACCAGCTGTGGTCAGTGTGAATTTTTTGTCCAAATACATCATTTACTCATGTGCCAATCAAAACAGCATGTTGCTGTGTCATTTCCTCCAGCTTTTTGTGGTGAAAAAAAAAAAAAAGAAAAGAAAAGAAACTTTGGGTTCTAAACCTTTATTGCTTTTATTTATTCAGACAACAGACATATTTACAAGCTATGTACTATGATAGGAATGAAAGAAGAGCAAGATGGATGCGATGTGGTTTATCTTCAGATCCACAGTGTAGACGTCATGGGGGGGAAAAAAGTGATCATTTTCTTTCCCCTAAACAGCGTCGTGCAATTTATGCATCGACCTCGGCTCCAGCAGAAGTGTTATTTTTATAAGCAGTCAGCGCCGCCATACACTTAAATATCTATTTAACAACCAAATGTGTATTACTGTGACTTTTAATGATAAAAATAAAGTGTGTATTGTGCAGCAGACTAAATAATTTGCGATGTATTTAAATAATGATTTTGGTTACTACATGCTTCCATGGATTACATCCTCATCTGGCTTCTCTATGCAAGAACTATATATATGCAATTATTTATTTATTATTGAGTTCATCAAGTGGCCTAGGGTCACATTACCAAATTTATATGTGTTGTCTTTTTTTTTTTTTTAATTCATTCATTTATTTATTTATTTATCGTTTGGTCCACCATTTTTATTTTTGTTTATTTTATTCATTTATTTTTTATTTTTTGGCAGTTTTTCACTTTGCAAATGTTTTACTTCTTGACAGTAATGAAATTTCTCACCCTGCTAGGTCCTGCAGGCAGTATGAATTATGATTCATTACCATTCATGAGATTGGTGCAGTGTTTCACTCCATTCTGCATTCTGTTTATCCTCTTGATTTGTTTCCTCGGCCAAAGTGTAATCTCCTTAAAGCATTGCCTCTGCGTTTCTACTGCCACTTTCAGCCATGAAAATGAGGACCTGATGTAAAGGGTTGGCCTGTTTTGTTGAAATATGCATCATAACTTTCTCATTGGTCAGTATGTTGTGTATCCCTCGAGGTGATTTATTTAAATCTAATTTTAATAATAATAGTAATAAAATTAATAATAATAAAGTGCAATGGAAGATGAAAAAAAAATCTATGTGAATAGTAATATGTGTCTGCTCATAAGAAGCCACATAGTAATAAAGGGGGCAGTGATGTCCCGGTGGTAGGGTGCTGAATTACTGATCCAAAGGTTGGGAGTTCAAGTCCCACTATCACCGAGTTATCACTGCTGTCCCCCCAGTGCAGCTAACTGGGTTATCAAATCACTGTCTGTGGTGAGAGGTATGTAAAAGAGCAATTGCTGACTTCTCGTCAATAGTAGGCTGCATTACCGTCAGTGTGTTTCTGCCCTGCGATGGCCTGGCGAGCTGTCCAGGGTGTGAGATGGGCGCCAGCCTCCCCATGACCCTAATTAGGATTAAGCAGTCCAGAAAATGAATGAATGAATAAATAATAATAAAGCAACATTGCATTACACCACATCTGTGTTTTTGTAGTACGGCCTGAGGAAACATGATTGAATTAATAAGTGATGTAATTACTGCATATTTATTCATTTATTAAACATAATTTGTTTTCGTTCATCTGCAATGAGAAGTGAACGCACATTGCAGTGGGACTGGCATGGTGTGTCGGACTGCAATCATTGCAGACTGTCCCAGTTTAACACTTTTCTTGCTCTAGGACAGATGATTTAGCTTGTGCAGGGTATGGAAATTGTGTGCTGCACTGAATCATGACAGAGGAAATGGGAAAAATCCTAAACCGTGTTGTTCTGTGCTCCTCCACCAAGCCAGTCTCTCATGTTAAATTCATAAATTCTCACATTTATTTATTTACATTTAGTATAAATGAAAATCTTGCAGAAAGATACAAGTACTGACCTGTATTGGGACCAGTGGTTAGAGTGCTGGACGCATGATAGAGAGGTCATGAGACCTCCACCATTCTAAGACCCCTGGGTGAGGTCTTGACTACAAGTGTCCACCCAGCAGTATAAATGAGTACCAGCAAAAATACTGGGAAGGTAACCTGTGATGGACTAGCGTCCCATCCAGGAGGAGTCAAACTCCTAGTTGATTCATTCTAAGGAAATCAGAGATAATGAGCTCTGGCCTGATGAGCCAGTAGGCTCGGGTGTAAAAGCCCAACAGATCACCTTACTGACCTCTCTTTTCCTTGTAGTGTACCTGAAGAACACAGGTTGACTTGTGAGAACCTGGACAGTTTCGATCATTAGAATTTTGGTCATTGTGTGAAGTCAGTTCCAGAATTTGTAGCACTGCAGCAACACGGCTGTTAAATTAATCAGCGATTGATGCTCACTATGATTTACTTTCTCCGTAGCATTTCATTTAAGAATCATTTTCATTCTTCATGCTGACATGCATTACGATGTTCCACTCATACAGTAGATGTATGTGTATATTATACAATTTACATTTTGGCCTTTTAGTTATTTATTTTTATTTATTTATTTATTTATTTATTTATTTATTTATTTTGAGCTGTGTTTCAAATTTGAACCCCTTCAGCAATGTTTTAATGTATGTCAACATTTGTAAAACTGATGCTTAGCTAAATGTTGCTGTTTCCCCAAATGCCCCTTGATGATAAACGCTGCTTCAAGCCACTTATCGTGCTCACGCTGCTGTTTTCGTCCTTTGTGTGTAAGACTGCATTCATACTCAGATCCTTTCCTTAATTCAAGCTATGCTACTAGAGACTGTTGGTTCACAGAGGACTAATAGTGATATGGAGGACAGTGCAACGTGATGTGAAACATCTGCTATGTGCAAAGAAGCCTTTATGAGGCAAAACTATCATGCAAATGTCAATTCAGAGTTTGCATTGGTTCTTTAAATGGTGAGTTTATGAGGCATGATATGTTTCGTTTTATGAGTTCCTGTTTTCTATTGATATACGTTTCTATTGTTATCTCTTGAGGGTTGATCACTGAGAGTGATTTTAGGCATGATAGATTTTTTTTTGTGACGCAAAGCTGTGGAGAAGGTTTTGGGGGTTCTTTTTTTTTTTTTTTTTTTTTTCCTTTTTTTTTTTTTTTTTGCCTAAGCTTGTATGGCCTTAATCTCTATTTTCTCTCCTTGTTTTACTTGTGTATATCACGTATTGGCACAAAGTGCACCTCTTTATTTGCTAATGATCATAATTGAAGTGTGCAATTCCCCTTTGAGCAGTAAAAAAGATAAAAGAAATAAAACAGCAAATGTGTTCTTTTTTATTTCTAAATCTGAAACATAGAATATTTTGCATGAATATAAATAATGGCAGATATTTTTGGCTTGTACAGAAATGTGAGTAATTTGAAGAAGAAAAAAAGGAATGTACCGTTTCTGCTGTATCTGTATATAATTAAATATTTATTGAAATATGTCATTATGCTACAGCTAATTCTACTATTAAAGGTTTTCTGAACAAAGTCTCTGAACTGATTGTTTTTTTTAACTGTGGGCGTTTAGACATTTAACTTATTAAAGAACTCAAGCAGCGTGTCGTTTTTTGAAAAAGTTTTGATGATCGAAAACAAATGAGCTCCCTTGTTTGTATTTGTTCTTAAAGACATAATTACTATGAGGCTCTTGTGTGTTTTTGTAAAACTAGAATGATGATACAAGTGTATGTTTGTTATATTAGCAATGCACCCCAAATATCTGTCAATAAATGAGGTTTCATTCATTGAAATTCATCTAATAATTTTAAGCCGCTTAATCCTAATTAGGGTCGCGGGAAGGCTGGCGCCCATCTCAGCCGACTCTGGGTGAAGGCGGGGTACACCCTGAACAGCTCGCCAGGCCATCGCAGGACAACACCTACAACCATTCACACTCACACCTAGGGTGATTTGGAACAGTCACTTAGCCTACAGTGCATGTTTTTGAAGTGTGGGAGGAAACCGGAGTACCTGGAGGAAACCCACACAAGCACAGGGAGAATGTGCAAACTCCACACAGAAACACCCAAACTAGGGACCTTCCCAGGTCTTCCTGCTGTGAGGCAGACATGCTAACCACTACGCCATTGTTCCACCTGATGTCATTATTATGCTAGTTCCTAGGATAAACACAAACAGCAATCTTTTTATTATGAATGTGCATTGAACTCCCTGACGGAGGGACAGGATGTCCCGAGTACATTTTAGTGTGATTTGGGCTTGTCTTTATTAGGCTGCTGTGCATGTCTCAGTGTGTTCACGTGGCCCTATAACTATCAACTCATTCTGTTTTACTGCTGAATATAAACGATATGCTTCACATTTGCATACTGGTTCATTATTGGAGGAGCTCACTGTAGTGAATACTAATATGCAGCTAGGTTTCTTTTTAATCTCAACTGCCACACTTGCAGTTCAAGAGTTTGTCTCAAACCGTAAACATTTGGAATTTTAGGAACAATCAACCAACCAATGACTTGTCTCCTGATCACCACACATAATAACTATAGGTAATTCATCTAACTCTCTTCACTGGAACTGAGATGACTTTCAAATGGATTGTGAAAAAGGACTCACACCATATGGCCAAAAGTTTGAGATCACCTGAATGTTACATTTATACGTGCTTACTGAACATCCCATCTCCTCCTGTTTACTGTAATCTTAACCACAACTCTTCTGGGAAGGCTTTCCATTAGATTTTAGGCCATGTCTGTGAGGATTTGCTCATTCAAGCGGAGGAGCATTAGTGAGCTCAGACACTAATGTTGGCTTGAGGTCAGGACAATTAGTCACGAAATAAAACATCTGCCAATTCAGTTGCTAAATTGAAGGAAAAGGACATCTCAAGTGTTTTGGGTGCCTTAACACATCCACATCTACAATATTTTTGGTGTTTTCCTAGGGGTGGTGGGGTGGCAGAGTAGTTAGCATGTCCACCTCACAGCAAAAAGGTCCTGGGTTCGATTCCCAACCTCGGGCATTTCTGTGTGGAGTTTGCATGTTTTCCCCATGCTTCTGTGGGTTTCCTCCGGGTACTCCAGTTTCTTCCCATAGTCCAAAGACACACATTGTGCAAACTTGCTGTTCCAAGAGATATATATATTTTTTTTCCCATTTATTTATTAATTTATTCCTTAATTGTACTGTATTAATAAAGCAAGGGAAATTACTTTACAACTTACAAATTACTACACTTTGAGCAGTGGGCTGGAGAGCAGTTGGAGGTTAGGGGTGTTGCAGGAATTATAGCCTTTGCTGAGCCTTTTTTAGGACTCTGGTGAAGTTTTCACCCCACTTGAGATTCCTTGAAATGACCGTTCCAAGGTATTTGAATGACTCAAATAATGATTTCCTTCGCAATTTTGGAGTGATGTAGTCATTGATTTTCTTAAATGAATAATCCTATGTAGATTTTACTTTCATTCATTGATTGATTGATTGATTGATTGATTGATTGATTGATTGATTAATTAATTAATAATATTAATATTCATTAATATTATTTATTAATAATATTTATTAATATTATTAATATTAATTATTATTAATTAAGCATGGTGGCGCAGTGGTTCGCACATCCGCCTCACAGCACTAAAGCCCTGGGTTCGATTCCCGGGCTCAGGGTGTTTCTGTGTGGAATTTGCATGTTCTCCACGTGCTTGCATTTGTTTCCTCCGGGTACTCCGGTTTCCTCCCACAGTCCAAAAACATGCACAGCAGGCTGAGTGTGAATGGTTGTATGTGTGTTGGCCCTGCAATTGTCTGGCGAGCTGTTCAGATTGCGCCAGCCTCCCCGCCACCCCAATTAGGAATAAAGGAGAAGACAGCAGCTGTTGACTGCAGTCGGCTGAGATGGGCGACAGCCTCCCCGTGACCCTAATTAGGATCAAGCGGTTAAGGAAATGAATGAATGAATGATTTTAAAAAACTGAGTCTCAGAATGGTTGTGTGAGTGTTGGCCCTGTGATGGCCTGGTGAGCTGTCCAGGGGGTACCCCGCCATTGCCCAGAGTCAGCTGAGATGGTCGCCAGCCTCCCCATGACCCTAATAAGGATTAAGCAGCTTAGAAAATTAATTAATGAATGAGTCTCAGAATGATGACATCATCAAGGCCCATGTTAACATGGAGTAGTATGGCTTCAAACATCATTTCTTTCAGTATTTCACGAGTTTGTACTTAAATATATTGATCCTGGTGTGTATATTGTTTCTCACTGCACAGGTATTGATTTTAATCTAAATCTTTTCATACCTCCAACACAAATTCATCAATAAATGGCATGAATGTATCAAAATCCAATACTTGTACATGCTATCTTGGGACTCAGTGACAACCTCATTATGAGACTCAGCTTTCAAATAACTTTCCAAAAAGTTGTTAAAACAGAAGCTCTCAGCCTCAGATTTTGCACACAGAAAGACAATACTGTTGATATTCGTATGAGATTAACTTTAACAAGTGTTGTCTTCTCCGTTAAGTGGCTTAGAAAATGAATGAATGAATGAATGAATGAATGAATGAATTTATTTGGTTATTGGGGGGTATATGCAGTCTATAAGGAGTAGTACTATGTGCAACTCTTAAGGAGAACTTGAGGATAATGATAAATGGGTCCTTAAAGTTGCAGTTGTTGGTGTATAGGGAGAAGAATAGGTGGGATAACACACATCGGTGAGTCACACCAGTGCTGAGGGTTATTGTGCCTGACATGCAATTTCCAATCCACACATACTGCTGTCTATCTGTCTGACAAGTAGTCTATGATCTAATGGTAGATGAAGTATAGCAGATTGAGCTGTGTGAGTTTCTTGTCCAATGGAATGGATCTGGAATGATCGCATTAAAGGCTAAGCTGAAGTTAACGAAGATTCTTGGGTACTATGTTCCAGGTGTCAGGACCCTTGTTCATGAAGAGAAGACCTATATTTTATACATTCTTAACTGACGTGTTGGTGCTCCAAGCAAACTACAGGGGGCTCATGAAAGACTTCGTGGAGTGTATGTGAAATATGCAAGAATAAATTGTTCAAAACCTCTCCTTATAGTAGATGTAAGAGTAACACACCTCAGAGGTTCTTTGGAACCAACTTGGTGATGGAGGTCTTAAAGCGGGCAGAATCGGTGTTCCAAAGACAAAAAATGTCCATAAACATCAATATACCATATTAATCTGACAATGGAAATTAGGCTTTTTAACCCATGGGAATTTAACCCATCCAAAGTTAGCACACACACATACACACAGAGCAGTGGGCCGCCACTCTGCAGCATCCAGAGAGCAGTTGAGTGGTAGGTGCCTTACTCAAAGGCACTTCGTAAAGGTGGAGGAATAGGAAGGTACTGTACACTTGGCTTACCACCCAAACCTTCTTATCCAATCATTAGGCCATGGCTGCCCCATTAATGCCCCACTAAGGCTCGTTGCTCTGTATAGCACAAGAGATAAGATCTGCACCAGTGACTTTCCTTACATGAAAGAGGACATGCAATAATTGTGGGACATCCCACGGAATGGCTTGACCACTTATTGGTAGACTGCACATCCATCTGTCGGTCTGTTTACATTCAGCATTGTGGTAAGTGAAACAAGTTTGTTTTTCTTATCACTCATGTTATAATAGACGTTAAAGGATATCTGTGGTGAATTAGTGTTAGTAGCTAAATAAACCATCATGTAGGACATTAGTGGTTCCTTCTGGCAACATCAGTCCCTGCCCCTTGTGAAAGCACGTACGACTGCTGCGACACTGGGCATGTGTCACACAATGAAATGTACGTTGCCAAGCTCCTGGGAAAAATATAATATAATAATGTCCTGAAGACATTCTTATGGCTGAAAACTTAAAAACAGCGTTCCTTTTTTAATAGTGCTGGTGCTGTTGATTGCTCCAATAAATGTTAAACATGTCCTTACAGGAATCTTCTTAGTGATTCTATGTCAGCGGTATATTTTTATGCGATGGAATACACTAGTCCTCTATTAGTCTTGGAGTTTGCAGGGCATCTACAGTGAATTACATGTTACTACTGAAACTATAATGCATTAGAGCAAGAGTATAAACCTATGATTAGAATTACTGTCAAGATTATCAGAGCTGCTGTTAGACAAAATAAATCACCTTCTGCCCAATCAGATTTGAGAATTCACCACCAGCACTGGGGCACATATATATATATATATATATATAAAAATAAAAAGATATTCATATCCCAGTCAGCTTCTAAAATACAGTAGGATATGGTTGTATGCTCTTAAAACAAATGGGCTCTTTTTAGGTCCATTAAATGAAAGGTGCTTACCTTTGAAGAAAGGGGAGGACTTGAACCCTTTAAAACGGAAATGTCATAAGGTTCTGTTTTATTTGGAACACTCAGGAGTCTAAACTAAGCCGTGTTCATATCTAAATCTTTACTTGAGAAGATACTGCTGCCTTTTAATATCTAGTCTCTAAGCAAAAGGCTATGCAGTTGCATAATGCAGCTCATATGGCAGGCTTTTATTAGGGTACCCCATCTGTTCTGTGGGCCAACACCAACTGAGGAGGACATCTTGAGCTCATGTTGGTCATGGGGTGAGGACTCCAGCTTGTAGATGTGATGGAGGGAGGCAATAGTCTTTCTGAATACTAATCTCATGGCACCTGCTGACACGCATTCGCCTCACTGAGGTTCTACACAGCAGGCATCACCTAATCCAATTTCTTAGCTGATACATATGGCAACATCTTTGTTTCATGCAGGTGTGAAAAAAGATTTCAGGAGTGCTTTGCATGGAAATACAGAGCAAAATGTGTGCAACAGTTTAAATATTTACAGGAAACAAATCTTCCTACCTAAAGATACCCCCACCAAATCGAGACAATTCCTAACCAGCTGTGCATAGTTATATTTCAATTACACTAATAAGCAACACAAAGCGTCGAGAAGCTTCCAATGAGGCGTACGATGCATCCATTTTATTCAATAAATTAGGTATTGTGTTGGCAGGGGTCTAGATTATTTATTTTACACCTTTTTATTTAATGCACATCCAAAATTTTTTTTTTTTTTTTTTAAATCACTTGTCAAATTTCAAACTTGTATGCAATATGCTGTGTCCTTGAAGTTCAAGCTGAGTGGGAGTAGAAAATTGGAAATTCAGTTGGAGGAGTAATTTGATTGGACGGGTGAACCGGGATGCTTATGTTATGAACAAGCCAGCTCTGCCAGTTTAAGGTTTTACATTAGGGACCTACAGGAATGTACAAACCTCAAAAATGGAACCGTTTTCAACAATCAAGCCGCACTACAAATCACAGTAAAAATAAATAAATAAATAAAATAAAATAAAAGTCTGAACAGCACATGGTGGAACACTCAGATCAAAACAGTACATCAAGTTTATTTTGTTCTCTCATCAGCAGAGTTGTTAAAATATGTAATTCTTGATGAAGTGCAACAGTAGAAGGCAAACAGGATTCTTTACATGCTAGTCACTCAACAACCATGATTTAACTTGGCCACAACTCCAAATAAAACCATATTTGCACTTTGACCTGACAAGCGGGCACTAGCAATACACAGAATTGCCCGAGCAGTAAAAACACGTTCCTTTAAGAAACAGGGAGAGAACGCTAAAAACAAAAACAAACACTGGGTTTTTCCTTTTTCATAATTCAAGTAGTTTGTTTGTCTACAACAAATTTGAGTTCAAACTCAAATACAGGAGGAGTCCAGATAAAGGGGATATGCCACTCCACAGCCCAGGAGCAGCATAGCAAACAGGATGAGGAAAGCTGTTACTCAGGGTGACTTGCATCAGCAGTGACTTGAGACGAGAGCTGCTTCACTGGCGTGGTCCTGCATAACGACCCTCGCTGGAGCCTGCACCACGCCCGGCACCAAAACTTGGCTTTTGAGCCATGCCTCCTCGGGGAGGCGGGCCTCTGGGGCCTCCTATTCTGTCCCTCGGTCCTCCCGGGCCCCTGGGACGGATATGCCTCTCTCCTTCACGTGCTGAACGGGTTTTCTTTTCCTCCACATTCAGACGAACATCTCCTCGCAGCTTAATTGGCTACAACACACAAGATGATCAATACTGACATGCCCTCATAAAATCACCTGGTATACAAAGGATTGAGTCTAATGTTAGGCCTACCCGATTGCTCAGAATCTTCTGCACAGGTTCGGAATCATCAAAAACCACAAAGCCAAAGTTGGGCAGCTTGCCACCACTATTGATCCTCAACTCCAGTACTGTTCCATACTCTGCAGTCAAAAGCAAAAACAATTACATCACCACACACAAGTCAGTACGGCATTAGGCCCACAGGTTCGCAGACTTACGTTCAAAGAACTCCTTCAGCTCAGCTCTGTCCACATCATGTGGCACATTTCCTACAAAGAGCTGCTGGCTGTCAGGATACCGGACCGTCCGCCTCACCTCAGGCTCTCCACTCTCTCCTTCTCGTACTACAAACACACAACTGCAGTTTTAGTTTAAGTTTTATTTACATTACATTCGTCCTGCCACATGCAAAACTGTTTCCGGCCAATTCGTATCAGTGTAATGGTTTGCATTATAAAAAAGTTAATTTGGTGGAAAGCAATACAATTTTATGTATTGAGAACACAGAAAGGGTGCTGCATATAGCTTGAAGGCAATTTCACATCATGCCCATAAAACTATTTGCTCACGAAGCACCAGTCTTGTGTAATTACTTTGATTAAAATGACCCAATTACTTCTGGCAAAGACAAACCCTTAATGAGCAGACAGCATTCAGATTGGCTGAAAATGAACCAACCATTTTAAACAATTTACACACCGTGCATTTACAGTTGCACATAGTGTCTATATAGTATCGAGTACCTCCCGGTCTTGGCGCTCTCTGTGTTGGAAGGGGTCCTGATCTTTGTTCACGTGGTCTCTGGTCTCTCTGGGGTCTCTGTACTGTGGTCTGGGGTTCTGGTTTGACTTCGACTCTGGGCTGCTGTAACAACAATCAATTGATTTATACCACAGAAAAACAAAGTGCAAAGCAAGTTGCATTACTATTAACTATCTCATCTTAAATCACACCTCTTTAATCTCAGTTTAATTTCACCCTAAAACATTAAACATGCTTACAATAAAATAGTCGTGATGCACTTATTGACTCGTGATAATTTGTTGTACGATGTTCCTATTTCTCTCCGACGTGGTAAACGTTGCTAGAAAGGTTACAGTAATGCTCTATAGGAAAAGATCTCAACTCTGTGGGATAACACTAAAAGAAGTGCATATTATCAGCATGTAGTCAACAAGCTTTTTGGTGAAATGGACTGTGCCGAATAATTTCATTTTTTTAATTTACCCATTAAAGGAAAACAATTATTCGGCAAAGTGGATATCACCAAACAGTCCTAGAGACAGAACACTATTCAGCACTATCCACCTTATCCAAGGCAAATAATTGTTATACAGTGCCCTCCAGAATTATTGGCACCCCCAGTGAATGAGCAAAACCAGCTATGAAAAAAAGGCCTTTACTGCTTATCCTCTTGGCCTTTCACCCAAAATATTCATAAAAATCTTACCTTGTCATTGAAGTAAAGTTGTTGTAAGGAAAAATAAATAAATAAAACCAATTCAAAATAAAAAAAAATAAAAAAAATTCTGACGACATTAAATATTTGTCTCCAAAACATTCGTGCCACAATTACTGGCATCCATCTTATAATTAAAACACGTATATTTCGGTCACGTTTTACATTTAAGTTCATCTGTTTGATTAGGAGCTCTTAAATATTCAATTATTTCATGTTTTACTGGGATATAAAAAAAAAAAACTCCTTAGGTCACTCATCACCATGGGAAGGACCCGAGAACACGGTGACGATGGGCAACAAGTTGTTGAGCTGCACAAATCAGGAAATGGATAAGAACATTTCTAAACAGTTGAAAATACCCATTACCACTATCAGGGCCATAATTAAAAAGTTTACAGCGACAGGTGTAAAGAATCAGCCTGGAAGAGGACGTGTGTGTACACTGACCCCATGCACCATAAGGATCATTCAACTGGCAAAAGAACTTCCAAGGATTGCAGCTGGAGAATTGCAGAGGTTAGCTGAGTCTTGGGGCCAGAAAGTCTCCAAAACTACCATCAGATGCCACCTACATCACCACAAGTTGTTTGGGAGGGTTGCCAGAAAAACAAGCCTTTGCTGTCAATCAACAACAAACTAAAGCACTTACAGTTTGCCAAATGTTACTGGAGCTTTCAATGGGACTGGGTTATATGGTCAGATGAGAACAAAATAGAGCTTTTTGGCATCAAACATCAAAGCTGGGTTTAGCGCAGACAGAAAGAGATCCATACAGAAAAGCACCTCATACCCACTGTGAAGTATGATGGCAAATCTTTGGCGTTGTGGGGATGCTTTTCTTCCAAAGGCCCTGGACATCTTGTTAGGATACATGGTATCATGGACTCCATCAAATAGCAGCAGATATTAAATGAAAGCCTAACAGCCGCTGCCAGAAAGCTCAAAATGGGCCATGGCTGGACCTACCAGCAGGACAATGATCCATTCTTGTGTAGATTTTGAGGTGTGCTTTGGATCATCGACCACAAAATAAAGGTTTTTGCCATGGCCATCACAGTCACCCGACCTAAACCCCATAGAAAACCTGTGGGATGAGCTGAAGGAGGGCCCACAAGCATCGACCACGGAATCTGAAGGATCTGAAGAGATTCTGCATGGAGGAATAGTCTCAGATGTCTTGACATGTGTCCACCAACCTCATCATGCATTATAGGAGAAGACTTGGGCTGTTATCTTGGCAAAGGGAGGCTGCACATAATATTAAATGATGGGTGCCAATAATTGTGGCACCCAACGGTGCTACCGTTTCATGGTAAGAATTTAATTATGTTGCTTCAATTAAAGGTTAGATTTTTGTGAATATTTTGAATGAAAGTCCAAGAGGATAAACAGACATTTTTTCATAGACTGATTTGCTCATATTCACCAAGGCTGCCAATAATTCTAGAGGGCACTGTAGTATACAAAACATGGAAATATACAAAAAGCAAACTGAAACAATTTTTATGGTTTATTTTTACATTTGTAAAACATGTGCAACATAAATGCCAACCTCGATCTCTCAGATAGCAATATTGAATTGTGTCGTTCCACCCACTGGGTTTCTTTCTTTCATGCTGAAACTACAATTCTCTGCTCACATGGCTTTCAGACAACTTGAGTTCACCGGCTTTGTACAAGCTTTCCACAACTTCACAGGTCAGAGGATTTTTATAGACATGGACAAATTTTTCCAGACTTAACACTTTAACAAATGATTTGAGCGCTTCATTCACTTCAGTGAATTCTAGACTGCGAATGATAGAAAAATTATTTCACTGAAGGGAATAATGGCAATTCTGATACGAGGCCTGCTTTGCTGTAGTAGCCTCCAGTAAGGTAAAATTTCCTTATACATTCATTTAACTGGTTATGCTATATTTGTTTGAAATTTAAACTAAACAGCAAATGAAAACATTTAGGTTTTAAGAAAAGTGTACTCGCTTTAGCACCTGTAAGTTTTATGACACTGGCATCTTTTGGAACTCATTCAATTTGGAAAAAAAGTGCTTTATCTTGAAAACTACAAAGGAGATAGATATTGCATAGCTTTTTGTATTTCTTTAAATGACATTTTATTTCAGGATCAATGATGGCGACAAACTGCTATCTTGGGATCATAAATCATTACGAGTGTATAATGCTTGAATCAAAAAGGTAGTCTCTCGCTTTTTTTCCCCAAGGTTACTTGCAGCAGGCAGTGCAATTACTTCATGGTTTAAAATGGAAACATAAAAGATTCAAATTTAATTTTAGTTTATTCCTGTGCTTCCCATAGTAAGCTTCATGCCCTATCTGAAAGTAGAGTGCCTGCATTTGTCTCTGCTGATAGGTATCTGAGCCAGTCTGTTTTTTTCTGCCTTTCTGACTTCCACTTTCATTTGTGTCACCTGTATGGTTAGTTTAATTAGCCACTTATCAAACTTGTGTTCTGTCAGGCTTCTGATATCGGCGTTTGCTCAATGAGCATGTTTTTTATTCTGTGCGAGTCTGAGTGATGGTGTATGAACCACTATTTTTTGGGTTTCAGTTCCATTAATAATAAATCTGTTTGGGCTAATTTTTTGTTGCTGCCCATGGTCTCATGGAGTGAGATCAACCTTGCTGTCTTTCCTGTGATGAGTACACAAAGATACCTTTACTACTAAAACAACTGACCTGCCACTCTGTCATATAAACTAAAGAAATTCCATTCTAGTTTATCATTTGTTTGTGGTATAAACTCAAATTCCTAAACACCTGCTCACATGTATCCCTCATGACTTAAAATGAAAATATATAAAATAGACCACAAAAATTGCATTAGTGTACTTTTCTTTTGCTTCTGTTCCTGTGTACAATATGCACTAAAATAATTATGCACCTCACGCTTGGGGAAGGCCAACTGAATTCTGTGACATCCACTGAGCCTGGGGTGCATAATGGTTAATTATACTGAGTAAGTGAGCAATTCAGATCATGCAGTTCCTGTGTAATATCCTCTTGAGACCCCAATGTCCTCTTATGAGGACATCATATTTTTCCCAAAAATATTGTATGTCTGTCCTTGTAAGGTCCTCATATGAGAGCAATTGGGTATAACACTTTCCCCAAACTACTTCTTATGAAGACACTGATGAAGTTCAATAGTTATTGTGTGGTGAAGGACAGAAGCAGTGTGAAGAAATAAGACATTAATTTTTGGGTCTCAAGAGGATATACTACAGGCTAACATGCTACTTATAGATTAATATACTGTAGAAAAAAAGATCACTCAGGGAAGAATATTCTGTCAATCAGTGAACCCAGCATCCTGCCAAAAGAACAACAAGGAGTTGTTTAAGATGGCACACCTGATTTGCTGGAGCTTTGACTACGTGAGGGGGGACTCCTGAAGCTGGCACCACTCCTCCCTGGGGGAGATTCTTACTGGTGACTAAAGCCCATGAGAAAGGCTGAGAGGGGGGGAAAAAAAAAAAACAAAATTTGTGGCTTAAAGCCCACAGTCTGTGATTATAGCTTAAATAATTTGTTGAGCAAGCCTTATACACTATTATTGGAGTTAAATGCATTAAATTAAAAAGGGTCAAATTTTCCAACTTAAACATAGCTGAGAGCTTTTAAGTCCCTATATGGAGGCTAGGTCAGCAACTGGAATTGGGACATACCCGGATTTCATCTGGTACAGCAGCTGCAGACTCTGCAGGGATAGGTGAAGGAGGAGCTCTCGGGCTTTTCTCCACACTAGGGGGCTCAGCCTGGCGTACTGAATCCTGTTTGAGCTCCACGGTAGCTGCCTCGGGCTCCAGCTCAGGCTCAGGTTCGGGCTGGGGCTCTGGGGTTACAGACACTTCCTCCTGAGGAGCCTCTGGCTCCACACTGAAATGACACAGTCTCAACATTACACTGTAACCTCTGGATTGATTGATGCTGCAGTACATGCTAAACTAAAGCCACGTTTACCGAAATTTGGTGCCTTCGAACAATTAACAAGTCAAATGCAAGGTATGTACACTTTTGCTCAGGTTAAGTAAAAATCAGCTCTCTGACAAATATGGACAAAATGTATACATTTGAATAGGAAAGATCCACTCATCACTTGGAAAGAACAAAACTAACGGGAAACAAAATAAATTGTCAAGTTACTGATTATGACTCCAATACCAAGCAAAATTAACTTGTCAATTATAGCACCCTAGCATAGATTAAACCCAAACTTCTCCACACACAGTAGCTAAGACACTCCATGTCCCACATCCCACTGACTGTTCATGTTAAATATAAGCCAATTTCATTGTCAAGTATGTGACTATACATTATGTACACACCAAGTCTGACTGTTACAACAGCCATGATTTCAATTGGGGATTAATTTAAAAAAAAATTTTTACAACCACCACTACTGAACTACAATTCTGACCATTAAACTTAACTACTGTGTGTTGGTGACGCAAGACTTCTCCTTCAAGTGAACAAAAATAGAAAATGGGACATTACCAAGGACTCTGTTCATAGAATGCAGCCGCCTCTTCCTGCTGCACCTCAGGCGAGTTCACCCTCTCCTCCAGATCCTCCACTTCCTCCTCAGACTCTGGAAAGGTAAAACATGAACGATGACACCTGAATTGCACACAGACCGTTGGAATGACAGCACCTTAAAATAACACATGGGGCTTACCCTCGGGTGGTTCAGAGTCCGAGTCCCCAAAGACTTCATCCTGGTAGCGGAAGATGTCGTTGTGTACATAGAACTTGTTTGCAACAGTGCCCTGATTTAGAGAATATTTGGAGTAAAACACAATGATCACAAAGACATGCAGTTTGAGAACACCAACTTATGCAAGGCATCATAATGATTCAAGCTGTACCTCAGGGGCCAACACAAAGGTTTGCATGAACTTCCTCATGGGCTGCATGTTGTTGGAGAGCTCTCCCATCACCTGTACTACAACCCCTTCATTCAGAGTGGCATGGGCATCAACATGCCTGATTTTGGTGTGGCAGTCACGGAAGCTCAAAGCCATCACCTTTTTATGAATTTCCTATCCAGAGCAAGATTTATTAAAAACACACACTACTTAGAAACCACCACACAGGGTACACAGAGAAAAAAAAAAATAAATAAAAATTAAAAAGGGGAGTTGGTGTACATACTGACTGGCCGTAGACAGCCTCTACAGGTTTGCCGTTGTCCAAACCGCCATGCACGTAGGAAGAATTCTTGCCATAAAACCTGCAAATACAAGTTAACAACTATGAATCTTGTTCATGATGTAATTAGAACGTTCTTAACCAGATGTTAGCACCACAACACACTTAGCATCATATTAAGACAATTGATACTAGATAGCAATTTCTTTGATCTGGATTTTTACTAAATGCAGTTCGAATCAGCAATTAAAACAGATGAGAAGTCATACACAATCAGCAGGTCTGTCTGCTTATACAACAAGCAACTCATGCACATGCAAATGCAATTTTCATCACTTATTGTGGCCCCTAGCAATGGTCCTTTATACAGAAGTGGCATACTACAGAAAGCTGAAATCAGTCAGTCAAAATTATGTATTCAGTAATATCATGACATAATTAACTGAAACATGCTTGTTGCTATGACTATACAGACTCTTCATTACTTTCTTTTCTAGAGTAAAATGTCAGACCTAAATATTCTTATTTTCAAATCATTTTGATATGTTCACCCATCTCTGGAAGAACTCACTGTAAAACTAAAAAACAGCCTCTCAAATGACTTTGAATGTTTACCTGTGCAGGTAGTCAGGAGCCTGGTTCAAAAGGGTGTAATACTGTCGGACAAACTCTCGCCCGACAAGCTGGGCACTTGGCTTCTCCATCACCATTTCTTTGGTCAGCTGGTTTGAACTGAAAGAGAAGAGGCTTCAAAAATCACATCTGCTGGCAAAAAAAGCTCCCCAAGGCCATCTGTCCTAGTACCAATACAAGTAAAACCCTTTGTAAGCCAAGATGGAGACTCGTAGTGTGCACTTATCCAAGAGCAATACCGTGTCACCATCAAACCTTCAGTAAACGTTTGTTTCCAAGACAAGACAGTTGCAAAACAATACAGTTGTTGAATAACGCGGTACCGTAGCCAGGCCTGGTGGTGAGTCGGCCATGGGGAAGGACAGCCCCTGCCTCGTTACCAGGTTTCAACTTGGCTTTGTTATAACGTCAGGTTGAGAATCATGACCGATCTATAAAATACTCATAAAGCAAAAATATATAGGGTTATAACGGTGCGTGTATATAGCTGACAGAAAGTGTCCAGTATATTTGGCACGTTTTTAAAGCACGTGTTCGCCATTATTTCAGATTGGATTCAACGGCTAATTAGCAAAGGCGCTGCCTCGGATACATTACACCGCACTCGCAAAGTACGTCACGCAAAATATCTAACTACACACGAGCCATACTTACACAAAACAAGGTCTCGGATGTTTAGAGAAAACGTGAAAATTTATTTAGGTGAATAAGTGCAGCTAATTTCCGTGTATCCGGATAAGTGAATGCGGTGTGGCTGTCGATTTGTGATGTCCATACCTCGATACGTAGCGGTTGAAATTCTACTGCTGACCCAGTTAGAAACCTTCGGATTAAGGTTAGGTTTGGTGCTTAGATCGAATTTACTATCTGCTATCGATTAACACTCTAGTAATATTTTTCTCACCGACAAGGGAGCACAAGTCGCCAGAAGAGCGGCGCTGTGTTCAGTACAATGGTTTAGCTTAGCACGCTAACCGTTCCCACACACACCAAACAGCGTTTCTAACGTACGGAAATACAGTTAAACTAAATAAATCACTAAAATATCAAACATAAAAACAAACAGATATCGAGTGAGAGCTATATAAAAATAAAAATATCCACACGATCAGCATTAGCAGTAATGCTAACCAGCTTGGTAACCTTACACAGCTAGCTAACACACACCGTCGTTGCTAAGCTAAGACGCGAGGTTAGCTAACACGGTCAGCTAAACCAACACCCTACGAGAGTCTCAAACACACACCCCAAAAAAACAAATACCATAGTGAATGTTCTTACATTTCCGACTGCCACTACTCACCAGTAGTAATATGTTATAACTGTTTAAAGGAAAGCTGGAGTGAGTTGAATGAAATCGCCTCCGCGCCGAGTGGAGTAAGAATAGCGCGTGCTTAGCCGGTTTCAAACTGGCATTAAACTGCGTGCACGCGCTGTAGCGGGCCGCAATTAATTACAACCAATAGACCGCTAGGACACGGATGTCCAACCAATCACAGATCTCTCTGTCGCAACATCCCAAGATTTAGCCAAATCATCTACAGCGTTCTATTTTCCACCAGCCTATTAAATTCAGTCTAGGGCGGGGTAAGTTCGCAAGCAAGGTTGTTAGAGCTGTGCGCCCCAGGTGGGGTTTAAAGACGGTAAGAAGGAGCTATGGGCGATACTGTTGATTTACTCCATCAAGTAATACAAAGGGCTGATACTGAGACTGATATGTTAAGTGTTTTTGTGTGCACTTAAATCAGGAGCTCTTTGTGATTTCTGTAGATCTAAGCATCAAATGCTGTGCATGAAAGCACTAGTATAGAAAGGTTTAAACCAGACTTTTAATATACTATTTTTAATAACAGCCCTCATAAAGCATAGGTTCAGTCATGTTCAGTCATGTTACTTTGCACTACAAATTAGCACATCCCATGATTTATTCAAATAATCTATTGGGGTCCAGATTAATTTGAGAGGGTTGTGTCAGGATGATCATCCCTCAGTAATATTCACATGATATGCAGTGTGATTATATAAGTCCTTCCACAAAAGAAGTATTGTGAACTGCTTCTTTTTATCAAAATAAATAAATAAATAAATAAAATATTTTTTGGTACTAATCGCAAGGTCGGGGGTTCAAGCCCCACTATCACCGGGTTGTCACTGCTGTCCCCCCGGTGCAGCTAACTGGGTTATCAAAAGCCGGCCATGTTTCTCTCTGTCTGTGGTGAGAGGCATGTAAAAGAACCATTGCTGACTTTCGTAAAGAGTAGGCTGCATAGCCATCAGCGTGTTTCTGCCCTGCGATGGCCTGGTGAGCTGTCCAGGGTGTACTCTGCCCTCGCCCAGAGTCGGCTGAGATGGGCGCCAGCCTCCCCGCGACCCTAATTAGGATTAATCGGTTCAGGAAGATGAATGAATGAATGAATAAATGAAATATTTTTTGGGTGGGGGAAGGGTGTTCCATCCTATCTTGAGAAGTAGGTGAGAGCCTGAAGAGTTTTCCAGCATGGTTCAGGACTTTGAACTCCATCATGGCTGCTTTTGCACCTATTCCAGGCTGTATGTGAGACAGGTTTTTTGTTTGTTTGTTTATTTGTTTGTTCCAGTTTGAGGGGAATGAAAATCTGTTGGAGATCTGAGTGAAACATTGATTTTTATGAATTTATGATGAATTTAATTCTTGGTTTAAGAAGATGTCAAGTGAAAATCTCAACTCACTTTAAAACTAGGTTATTAACACAGAACCCATGAACTTTATACATATATATACATATATATATATATATATATATATATATATATATATGTGTGTGTGTGTGTGTGTGTGTGTGTGTGTGTGTGTGTGTGTGTGTTATTATAATTTTTTTTTTTTTTTTTACATGCATAGCATGCAAGATTTAAAAAAAAAAATATATATTTTAGTCACTCCATCAATTCTGTACCAGGCTTGTGCTCTGCCCAGGGTTAAAAATGATTTAATTAAAGAAATGTGTTTGCTGTCATTCTCTGTGTTGATTTTGGTAATTATGTGAATAATGTCCACTCTTTAAAAGAAAATTGAAATCTGTGTAGGTTTAATATAAATATGTTTTTGTGTTTGTGTGTGTGTGTGTGTGTATGTATATGTATATGTATATATATATATACATATATATATATATATATAATGTGTGTGTGTATAAAGTAAAGTCTAAGTCTAATATTTAAAAAAAAAAAAAAAGTAAGCTAAATCACTCAGCACTACTCTCTCAACACTGCTACTTTTCCATCAATTGTCTTTATATTCATTATATATGTGTCTTTAAGTCATTATATTTATTTTTTGTTGTTGTTGCTCTTCAGTTCGAATGTATTTGTAAAGAAAATGCACAATGCAGCTTTACATAGTGAATACATTTTTTAAAGATTTTAAACTTTGCTCTATAAATCTGATACATCCTTAATGGGCAAACCTGTGGTGTTGTAGTGAGGGTGCTGGGTTCATGATCGAGAGGTTGTGGGTTTGTATCCCCATTAGACCCCCACCGTGCTAAAACCCCTCTGCAAGGTCTTAACTAAAAGTGTCCCTCTGTCCACCCAGCAGTATAAAGAGGAAGGTAACCTGCGAAGGAGTTGAACTTCTAGTTGCTTCATGCTACAGAAACCGGCATAAGCTCTGGCCTGATGAGCCAGTAGACTTAGGGTATAAAAGCCCAACAGGCTTTACCTTTATCTGTGGTGATGGGAGCGAGGGAGGAAAAAAACCCTAGATGACAGGAGGACGAAACCTTGAGAGAAAAAAACAGACTCAAGCAAAACCCATACTCGTTTGGATGACACTAGATAAAACCACAGGCGGTACGGTTGAGCAATCATGTCTCACCCTCAGCACTGGAGCCCCTCAGGGCTGTGTTCTGAGCCCCCTGCTGTATTCGTTATACACCTACGTCTGTGTGGCCACTTCCAGCTCCACCAACATCATCAAGTTTGCGGACGACACTGTGGTGGTGGGCCTGATCTCTAACA
>JAQMYF010000024.1:44610194-44624970 GCA_030014195.1 Neosilurus mollespiculum | reverse complement strand
ATATATATATATATATATATATACACACACACACACACACACACACACACACACACACACACGCACACATAAATACTGAAAGTCTACATAAATATATACGGAATATAAATATGTATATGTAAGTCTAAATTAGCCCCCAGTGCAGCTAACTGGATGATCAAAGGCCGGCCATGTCTCTCACTGTGGTTCCCTGTGGTGAGAGGCATGTAAAGGAACCATTGCTGACTTTCGTCAAGAGTAGGCTGCATAGCCGTCAGCGTGGTTCTGCCCTGCAGTGGCCTGGTGAGCTGTCAAGGGTGTACTCTACCCTTGCCCAGAGTGGGCGGAGAGGGGCGCCAGCCTCCCCGTGAGCCTAATTAGGATTAAGCGGTTCAGAAAATGAATGAATGACGAAGTCTAAATAAGAAGATACTAATATCTATATAAACAGATACAGAATGAATCCTCTCAGTGAGTAAACCCAACTCTATAACCCTTAAATCGCCCTTTGAAGAAATGAGGGCCAGCCAAAATTGTTTAGTATGTATAGCTGCTTTGTGATGTCACTTGTTGAAAGTGGTATGCAAATAAAATTAAATTGAATCAAATATTCCATTCCTCAATATGTGGCAAATATAAGTGTGTGTGTGTGTGTGTGTGTGTATGTAATATACAGACATATTAGGAACGATAAACTTACTGGGGCAGCCAAGGCCTTTCCGGCAAGGCACAAAAGGAAGACAATCCACACCCTCATGTTGGGATTCAGCCTGCAATAATACGAACCAAAAGACACCCCTTATATCATTGTGACTTCATACATACATGCATCTCAACGATCTGGCTACACCATCTGGAACTTGTTTCATGTATTTTTACATGACATTTGTGGTTATACCCTTATCACATTTACAGTCATGGCCGAACACATCAAACATAACTCCTGTATGTATCTCCTTCCCAGTTCTGTGCTGTGCGGTCAATATGACTCGCATTCACACCTTTTTATAATTCTTATTGCTGCCTAGAGATTGCTTGTGCCAGCTAGCCGGTCAGATTAGAACAGAAGACTTGCTCTTTTTGCCCTCTATGGGGCATTTATACATAAATGAGTCAGCATGGTTAACTCTCCCATCTAGGGGTCCATAGCCAGGAGGTGTTTGTGATTACAAAACTGAGTGCCTGTGCTCTGTTGGCTTCATTTTCAGGGAGATCTCTAAAAAAATGTGTTCTCCTCATGAAACCATACAGACAAGCATTCACAGAGAATACAAATTTAATCCAGTTTTCCTTCTCTATAACACTATATACTGTAATCATTTATAATTTCACTATCAATTGGCACTCAGAGGAGGATGGATTCACTGAGTCTGGTTCATCTCAAGGTTTCCTCCTGACATCATCTTATGGAGATTTCCCCTTACCACTCAAAACTCTTGCTTGCACAGTAGGATCTACGTCTATATCTGGATTTCTGTAAAGCTGCTTTGTGGTAATGTCTATTGTAAAATCACTTTCCAAACATTTCCCTTTTGCAAGGTAGATCATGTGTTCTTGAGATGTGGTTTGCAACTAAAAGATGCCAAAACCATCTGGGTCATCATAACGAGACCATAAGTTTCTAGGTGTCATATCTGCATTATCAATCAAAGCAACAGTAGCCAATAATGGGTGTTTTCAAGCTTAAGTATGCAGAAGAGTCCAGTTAGCACGGTTTTTTTTAATGAGTGTGTTCAGCTGCTCTGTGGAAAAGAAGCAAGAGTTTCAAAGGTGAGGTTGTTGTGTGATAGAAGGTAGGCAATGGTTACAGCCCTATATTCCAACAGCTTATTGGTTCGAAAGCCTTAACCCAACTGAACAGAGCAGGGTGTCCATCTTATATGAGTAGGGCATGCCAATTGCCAAATAACCAACCTTGGAAAAACTGGGGTAAAAAATAAGTGAATAAAAAGACTTTTTTTAAGGTTGAATGCTCAAATATAAGTCTTCTGTATTGTTCTAATGGCGTCAAATGATCATAGTTGAAAGCTCTAAAAGTCAGCATTGATAAAGTTTCTTGCAGAGTTGAGAAGCTTTCTCATGCGACTATGATATGGCAGGTATTGTCTTTCAAAAGGAAACTGAGATGGTGCAAGTGTTTTTAAAGTTGTATGGTCACAACTCCCTGAATCCTTTGTGGCAGCAATATTCAATTCTACTATGTTCAAAACTTCCACATATTACCGTACATATACAGAAGAAACAGTTCAGGATGTGTTTATTCAGGTTTTGCTACACCACTTAAGAGGTATCTATGATTTGGGTGGTGGCTTTTCATGGAGGAAGAACCACATATTCTTCAAAGTCCTTATGGATATGCAAAAGGCTAGAACAGAGTACAAGGGTATAAATAATTATATATGATGGGTAAATACATTAAAATCATGTGCTACATCTGATTTGATTGAAAGGGGTAATTCCACCTTATGTACATGTATATAATTGGTAAAACTACTACATTCCTCAGGGGAGTTACAGGCTTCTTAACTTGGAGTAACAGACTTTTCTGGTGCTTTGCCACAGACAGAGGAATTCTTGTTCCCTGAACAAAGAGTTCCTAGGATATCACACATTCTTTGGGAAAATGAGTATGGTGGGATAAAATTCAAGCTATGAATCAAGCTTTCTTGGCTTTGTCTGGTTAAGTTTTGAATATTATATAGCCCTTAAATAAGGGGGGAAGACATTATATTTCTTCTGAATAATTTTTGAGTAAGCAGTACAATCAGTACTCAGTAGGATGCAGTGTTCAGGGAGCAGTCCATCAATAGTGTTTAATCTGATGAACACTTTGAGATTTAACACTTCTAATGTGCCTTGACAAGTCATTTGAATGCAGATGTTTTCTCTTGTGTTGATGTGGCACGATCTCACGTTTCTCTAAGCAGCTGCCGGGGAAGAAGATGGGCCAAATGGGACTTTGATTTTGACCCGTCAGGCCAGCCAATCTCAAAACAAGCCCAAGCCGGGCCTCCTCCCCCATCTGTTTTTATTGGAAAGGGTAAAAGTGAGCTTCTGCTCAGGAACTGATGTCAGCCAGCCATCTCTGAAGGATTTAGTCGTGGAAAAACACAGAGTCATTGCTACAAAGGCTGATGACTCTAAACAAGACAAACAAGGACTCTTCTCACCCAGTGGCTTGGGGAGGGGGGAGTGGGGGGAGCGGCGCAGTTTCCCTAGGAATACACTTTCCTAAAAGAAAATTAAATAGTTCACATCATCTGTAGTGTTTAGCTTGGAAGGTTCATTCTATTCCCTTCGAGAGACATTTGTACATAAATTTGCATGTTTATTTTCACAGATGAGGAATAACGCTGTTTTTCTTTGGACCTACTTACGTAAGAGCAAAACAAGCTGTTTTATTTGGAAAGAGGTGCTCATACTCAAACAGGCTTGAAATTAAGGGGTGGAAACAGCATAAAGGATGCCTTTTTTTACACTCACTATTTGATTTGGAGGTTAGTTAGGTAAGCAAGCTGTGAGACGAAAACAGAGGCACAGTGCTCTGCCTTTTCAAAGGCACCATTTCCCCCCCTTCGTAAGATCGGAATTAGGAAATACCTTCTGTTTTTCTACAGTGACTTAAACAGGTGGTCTGGAAAAAGTGTAGAGTTGATCCACTACAAATCCCAAAGTAAATGGAGTCACTCCATTGTCACTGTCAGTGCAATTTGGCCAAAGAAGCTCATTTGCAAATGTAAAACAAACAAGTTTATTCTCTAGACTAAAGAGTCCAAAACAATTAGGATAGAATATTTAAGCCTGTTCTGTATTAATCATTGCTTCAGAACATCCACACTAATTTCTAACCTCGTCAATAGGTGTTAATCACCATAATCTGTGCCTAGTTCTGCATCAGTGGGCACGGAGAGTGGCACAAGAGTTCAATTTCTGGAACAGGAAACCACTGAGCAAGCCACCTGTCCATTAGTAGGTAATTACTGTGCTTCACCTGGATGATGTTCAGTGCTGAGCATTGATGTCTCCAGTGAGTATACAGAACAGAACACTTGCCAGCAAGGCAGCTGGTCAAAAAAAAAAAAAAAAAAAAAAGATCCAACCTGACAAAACCAGGACGGTTTTTGAAGTACAAATAAAGACCACAGACAGCATGGCAGGTGCTCTCTCCAAAAACACCAAACTTGTTTCTGAGGATTTGCATTTTAAAGATAAAGGATATTTCTCTCTCTCTCTCTCTCTCTCTATTCTTTTTCCTAAGAATATCCTTCGGATAGTCTACTAAGCCTCCATTTTACTGCAGTAGTCAAGAGAATAAAGTAGGCTTTGTAGCAAATCCCACCCTCTGTTAAATGGCTTTATAGCTCAGACATAGACAAAAGGGAGTCAGAAAAGAGCAATGGAATCCATGTAACCTGAGTTTCCAGTCAGCTGGCCTTTTTGGAGCTCTTTCCCCCTTCCCCCAATACTGGTGGGACATTAAAATTGGGGTTCGACACGCTGGGCAAATTCATGCCATGAGGTACAGCTGTGGAATCTGTAGAAATTGGAAATATTTCCAATGTGGTAATTTTGGATTCCGGCATTTGAAAATCATGCTATGAGTGGTTTCAATGTATCTAATTAAGAGTTAAAGATTTTGGTGATGAGGCGATTGAGACACGGTCTGAAAGAAAACCATTTCCTTGATTTGATTGTCTATTAATTTTATTTACACCCCACCCCTAGCTTCAACTTTCCAAAGTAGTAGACATACTTTTTGCAATCTGGTCCCATGCCATGGGATGGGTTCTCCCTTTAGGTATTTAAAACCAGAAGCCTTCTTTTCTTTTATCTGGACTTCCATTTAACGCAGGCATGAAGGAGCAGACATCAAGCCAAG
The DNA here is from genome assembly GCA_030014195.1 of Neosilurus mollespiculum. NCBI lineage: Eukaryota > Metazoa > Chordata > Actinopteri > Siluriformes > Plotosidae > Neosilurus > Neosilurus mollespiculum. The sequence goes on along the minus strand of JAQMYF010000024.1, from coordinate 44,620,112 downwards.
CTGTTACTTGCTGTTGCAGCCTGAAAGCAAACTTTTACATTCACATGTCAGTGTAACCCAAGTGAAAAGGTAATGGCATGTGGAAAGCCCTGCCCTCAGGGCACAATAGGTTTAATAGCCAAGACGTTAGACATTTCATATCAGATCCTCTCACATTTGCAGCCTAGTCACGGCTTCCAAATGATCACTAATATGAAGTAACATATAGATGAGCTTTTTACCCAGTGGATTTAAACTGTACCTCTTTCAGTTCCATATTTTTTTTTTATAGTCCTAAGAAAAAGCTTTAAAAATGATGAATAAAAGATTTTTAATAAGGTTTTTGGTGATTTCCTCATGATACTTCAGTGCAGGTATCTAAAATAAGTCTGACATTTTTCATTAAATAATAAATGATTATTTATTTTTATTTTTTTTTATTTAGATTATTTTTTTTTTTATTGCTTTGTGAACACTCTTTCCCACTTCTATGTTTTCTATCAGACAGGCCATCCCGCAGCTGTGGACATTCAGTTTGTTCTCACAGAATTGTTGTTTGTCAGGAGAATTGACATCTGCACAATTTTAACAGCTGGTGAGAATGGTCATGGCAACTTGCATTCCTTTTCATGGGAGTAACTGGGAGGGGAGGGATTTGAAAATCGGCCTGCTTTCTCTCCCGCAGTCTTCTCTCAGGCTTTGTACTCCTTTTCTCCCTCCCCGTTTTCCCCTCAAATCTGTGGTCACTCCTCCCATTGCCTATGTGGCACACAATACTTTAACACAGCACTTGCTCCTTTGTTGGGTATCAACAATTGATTGAGATGTTCTCAGTTCTGGCAAACAGTTTATTCTAGTGTCCCTGAATATTACCTCTAAAAATATTGTAATATTTGGAAGCAAAAACACAAATGAAGCTCATAGACATAGAACATGGCACTGTACGCGGTTACTTGTAGCTGTTAATTCTAAAATAATCTATGACAATATCAAAATTATTTATCTAATATTTTCGATTTGCATATAAAAATGTCAAGTAAAGCATCAAAGCAGTGATGTCAGAAGGCCTATATTTCTCTTTCTCAAGTTTAAAAAAGAAAAGAAAAGAAGAATTGAAAGTTCGAAGCTACTGTCAGAACTTATGAGTCAGCAAAGGATGGAGTGGGTGATCTTACCTTCACTTCAGCAAGCAGGCAAGCCAAGGGAGTAGTCAGCTGGAGCAGGGGTCTGAAACTATCTAGCAGCAACACAAGTTTACACAGAAGACATTTGCAGTGGGACGGCCCAGTCAAGCCCCCCTTTCTGCCCTGGAGTGGGACGGCCCACTGTTTAACTCTATGCAGCCAGCACGAGTCACACTGATCACAGCTGCTGTGCATGTTTAGACGGGTACAGCAGTGGCCACTTATTACTTACATTTCATGATTTTTGCTTTAATGATAATCAGCAAAAATTACTATTATTATTGATGACTCTTAGGAGAAAAAGATATGCATAAAAGATATTGTTTTGCTAAACTGCAAGTTTTGTATGCCGGACTTCACTGACCACTCTGTTTCTTGAATGAGTCATTGCTCTTAAAATAGCTTTATTGTAATTAACATATAGCCTCAAATCCTGGTGTTTAAGTGTCACTTTATGTTGCGTTTTGTATATTGATTGTATCTTATCAAGGGAATGTTGCTTGAATAAAATAAAGGCTATCTATTATATTTATTTATGAGCTGAATATACTGTACTAGATGTCTTTACTAATTTCAGGCTTAAATTTGCTTCTTTCTAGTGATGTTTCGTGTTAAAATCATGATTCAAGCTAAATTATCTGTCAAGAAAATAAAATACACATTTTGCACATGTCTAAATTAACTAAACCCCTTTCCAGAAAAACTGGGGTATTTTCTAAAATGCGCCAAAAAAAAAAAAAAAAAAGTCATTAATTTCTTCGTTCTCGTGAACCTTTATTTGAGGTGACCTATGCAAAAAATGATTTTTAATATTTTTACTGACCAACTTATTTGTATTTTGTTATTATAAACAAAGTTAGGACCTGATGCCTACAACACACTTAACAAAAGTTGGGACAGAGGCATGTTTACACTTGTTATATCACTTTTCCTTTTCATTCCACTTTTTAATCATTTAGAAATTGAGGATACTATGTTGCAGCTTTCCAGTTTTTTTTTTTTCAATCCTGGCTTGAGAGAGAATTCAGCTGCTCAGCAATCTCCTGGTTTCATCTTGTCCCCATGATGCGCCATACATTTCTGACAGATCAGTACTGGCAGCAGGCCAACCAAGCCCACACTCTTTGTATCTACAAAGCCATGCTGTTGTTGCTAGTGCTGAATGAGGCCTGGTATTGTCCTGTTGAAATATGAATATGCTTCTCAAACATAGATGGCAACATATTTGTCTCTAAAATACCAATAAATGCTTCTGCTTCAATTATATTTTTAGACATATAAAACTCACCCATACTGTGGGTACTGATACCCAAAAATCATGCTAACATTTGCACCATTTCTCCGATAACAATCTGAACCGTCATTTTTATCTTTGTTATGGAGAACTACATCCTGGAAAATAAACTGATATGTGGACTCCTCTGTCCATGGCACACAGTTCCACTGTCCTTTGCTCCAACGTCTCAGGCAGTGCCATCTGATGGCTCAGTGGTCAGACACAGGTGGTTTTCAACCTTGTCCTTTAACCTTGAATCTTTTCACAGTATTATGTATTGTAGATGTTGAAATACCTAAATTCTCTTTAGTCTTGCATTTAGCAATGTTCCTCTCGAACTGACTAACAATTCTCTCAGAATTTCATTATAAGGGGTGAGCCATGAATCATCTTTGCTTGTAAATGCTGAGCCTTTGGTGGATGTTACTTTTATACCCAATCATGATATCTCACCTGCTAGTAAATTCAACTGTTACTGGAATATTCTGTAAACTTTTCAACCTTATTTTAAGTCATCTTATTTAAACTTTTCTTGAGAGTGTGTCAGGCATCAAATTCTAACTTTGTTTATACTTGCAAAATACAATAATCTTGGTCAATCAAAATATTACGACCAAATAGAACAGTTTGGTTTTGATTGCATTTTGAAGAATATCTTAATAAATGAGGTTGGTACAATTAGTCTTATGAATATTATAGGATTTGTTTTAAAACATTGTAATAAATAGAAATGTTAGTTGAAATTGACTATATCCCTGTCTTGATAAGATATAGGTTTTTGCAGTGTGAGCTGATCTTCGTGTACCTTCTGACGTTTCTCCTGCTTGCTGGAGCATTGCAGTCTCTTTTCATCTAGACAAAACAGTCTGCTTCTCCAAAACCTTCTTCATACATATCTGTTGCTAGGCAGATGTTCATGTAGAGTGATCAGCCTGTAGTGAATTATTGATTAATTTATTCAGAAAACATTATATCAAGTGTGTATGTATATATATATATATATACAATATATTTTTCTAAAGCAATAATAAATGAGGAACATCTCTAAATGGGCAGCACAGTGGTGTAGTGGTTAACACTTCTGTGTCACAGCAAGAAGGAGCTGGGTTAGAGCCATCTACACTGTGAGTGTTTCTGTGTGGAGTTTGCATGTTCTCCACATGATTGTGTAGGTTTTCTTTGGGTGCTCTGGTTTCCTCCCACAGTCCAAAGACATGCACATTAGGCTACATGGATATGCTTGATTGCTCCTAGGTGTGAATGTGCATATAACCGGTTGTGTGTGTTTTGGCCCTGCAATGACCTGGCTAACATCTAACACCAAGTATCCATGTAACCATCGTTTAGTTCATTTTTAAGAAAACTCAGTGCTCTGCCTGTATGTTTAGTGAGTATATGAATCTGGAGTCATTACTCATCCTCATACTTCATTTAACCTTGCACAAATATGTTAATAAAATATATTTTAAAAACCCAGTCGAATTAATTCTATGTCTTGTAGTGTAAACTTTCATACACTATGAAAGAGGGGCTTGACTGTGTGTACTGTGGGTTATAATTTATTTATTTATTTTTCAGGGAAAAGCAATCCCATCTGCAGTTCCATTCAATTTCTAGCATCCCTGTCTCAGACAACACTTAAAGACTCTCTGCTTTAGATTGCTAATGTCTGTCCTCTCTGTGTCTGCTGAGGAGTATGTAGGGAAACATCTGGATGTGGAAAAAAAAAAAAAGCTGGAAAAAGTACTAGCTATGCAACGTGGCATTTTCCATTCTGGCTGCAGCAGACGCTGAGAGTCAGTACAGTTCAAACCATGGAGAAGATGTAATTACTCACTTCTCCCAAGCTGCAGACGTGGCATTGTCTACAGTAGTCTAACAAGTCTTTACATGGTTATAGACTCAGGGGAACTCAACCATCCCAACCCTCCCTTCTCCATCATATAATTTCAATTATGCCTAATTATACCTGCTACCGTATGCAGATTGCGGGCATAAGCACTTAAGCTGTGTGAGGTTAAAAACAAAGGGACACCATTTGCCGTTTGCTCTTTAGATATCCTCAAAATGTGCTTATATTTCCTTATATAGATGGAGTTTTAGTGGAATCCGCTTGTTGCATCACTGTTGTGGGGGCTTGATTTATTTGGAATGTAGCCCCTACCAGGCCAGTTTATGGGAAATACCTCTCTAGTGGCTTGTGTGAGCATAGTTAGATTCTGATTCATGCTGCAAATGGTACGATGTCAACCACCATTTCCTCCCCAGACTCTTAAAAGGATTACCACCTCAGCTGAACAAGGCTACTATTCATTCTGGTTCCTGTTTTTGCCTCTGTGTAAACTCTGGGCACCCTGAAACCCTGCAATAGCAAATAACCTAATATTAACATGGGAGGAGAAAAAACCATAACACCTGGGATTATAGTGTAGATAAACCAGCCTTACTGTGCCTCTGTTTGCTAAATATCCATATAGCTTCATCTTGATCTTTGGTGAGATAATAATATTAAACCCCAGTCTCAGAGAGAATTCTTCATTGAGAGTAGGACAGGGTAATATAACTTGAATTATGTATATATATATATATATATATATATACATATACATAAATATAGTGGTGCTTAAAAGTTTGTGAACCCTTACAAATTATATCCAGTATAAATTTCTGCATAAATATGACCTAAAAGTCCTAAAATAAATTAGACAAAAATATTTTACTTGGTCATTTACTTATTAAGGAAAATGATCCATTCCAAAACATTAGCTTCTTTGGTAGAACGACTTGTGTGCTTAAGATTGTTGTCTTGCTGCATATCTACCTGCTAAGATTGTTGTCTTGCACTTTCTCTTGAGATTCAGCTTATGGACAGATGACTTGACATTTTCCTTTAGTATTTGCTGGTATAATTCATAATTCATTGTTCCATCAATGATGACAAGCCATCCTGGGCCAGAAGCAGCAAAACAGGCCCAAACCATGATACTACCACCACTATGTTTGACAGATGGGATAAGGTCCTTATGCTGGAAGTGTTTTTCCTTTCTCCAAACATAATGCTTCTCGTTTAAACCAAAAAGTTCTATTTTGGTTTTATTCGTCCACAAGACATTTTTCCAATAGCCTTCTGGTTTGTCCATGTGATCTTTAGAAAACTCCAGATGAGCAGCAGTGTTCTTTTTGGAGAGCAGTGGCTTTCTCCTTGCAACCCTGCCATGCACACCATTGTTGTTCAGTGTTGACAGTTTCATAGATCGGTGTTCTTTAAATCAAACAGGGTGCCCACTCACACCTGATTGTCATCGCAGTGATTTAAAACACCTAATGCTAATTTCACCTTCAGACTACCTGCTAATCCTTGAGGTTCACAAACATTTGCCACTAACAGATATGTAATATTGGATAATTTTCCTCAAAAATAAATGACCAAATAGAATATTTTTGTCTCATTCATTTAACTGGGTTCTCTTTGTCTACTTTTAGGACTTTTAGGACAAAAAATCTGATGATGTTTTGTGTCATTTATGCAGAAATGGATAAAATTCTAAAGGGTTGACAAACTTTCAAGCACCATAATGTATATATACAAATGTTATCTACTTCGAACTCTGGGTGATGCTCTTTTCCATGTATTCCTCAGTTATAGACATGGACGCCTCCGTGTTTGTCTTTTGTTAACAATATTCAGAATACTTTATTGATCCCAGAGGTAAATGTGTAATAAAACAATTGGTGTAGCCCATATTTAAATCTCAAACCAGCAAACTGTAAAATTCATCGTTTAAATTTAACAAGGGTGGTGTTGTGGTTAGCACATCTACCTGACAACAAGAAGGTCCTGGGTGCTAACCACTTCTCAACTGTGGTTAAAAAAACAAGATAAGGTAAAAAATAAAATAAAATAAAAGTTTGTCTCACAGGATGTCTGTCTGCTGTTAATGGAGAAAGACTCTTGAGCCAACCCTCATCCTTTCCTTCTCTCGCTTACTGTCCTGTGAGCATTGACAGCAGCAAAAATGAAAACATCTGGAGAATCCATCAAAGCAGAGAATAATGACTAGGAGCCAGATGGAGGATATGAGCAGAATAGTCAGCATGGCGGGCTTTCGTTGTCAGTAGCTTTCTCCTGCAGCTGTTAAGTGGGTGTAATAGCAGCAGGGCAGCACTTTGTTGAAAAAAAGGAGTGGATGAGTGGCACGATGACTGTAAATGCAAGAACTTCGCTGTTGCAGAAGAGGGAACATGTACAGCTGACACATCTTGCACATTCTGTCTTACCAAATGGGCCACCTGCTTTAAGTTAAAGTCCAGAGTATGTCTGAATACAAGAAGAAATATTGATGGCAGGCTTGTGTAATGAAAGTATTGCAATGTTGGTATCATCAGTGGCTTTAAAGAATGGATATGAGGTAATATTTAACAATTTTGGTTTGGAATATTTTTTGTAGGCTTATATTTGAGATGAAGTTTTAGTTTAGATGACTTATAGACTGGGGCAGGGGGGATTTCTGATTCTATTTCATTTATAAATGAAAAGCGTAGCATTCAATATAATTATCATAAGTTTTAAGATAGGTGTCTTTGGGTAACGGTAATTTCATTTCTATATATTAAACTTCAGCGGGCATAGTGAAGGTAGCATTCTCACATCACAGCTAGAAGGTTGGGGGTTCGAGTCTCGGCCATGGGCCTTTCTGTATGGAGTTTGCATGTTCTCCCAATGCTTGTATGGGTTTCCTCCCATAGTCCAAAGGCATGCACATTCAGGCAACTGGCTACTCTAAACTGCCCATGGTTGTGTCTGTGTTAGCTCTGCAATAGTTCACTTAAAGACAAGTAAGACTAGGACAACTAGGATCCCTCGCAACACTGATGGATAAGCAGTCCTGGATGCATGGATATCATTCATGCATCATTCATGATCGGCAAGAGGATTTGAAAGGGTTACATGTTATGGCAGTAATAAATGGTTTCCAATTTACCAAGTGAAAGTATTTTCATGATTACAACGTTAAGATATGGAGGCACGGTGACGTAGTGGTTAGAACGTGCGTCTCACAGCAGGAAGGTCCTGGGTTCAAGTCCCAGGCTCAGTGAAGTTGTTTCTGTGTGGACTTTGCATGTTATCCCTGTGCTTGCATGTGATCTCCTGTTTCCTCCAACAGTCCACAAAAACATGCACTTTAGGCTAATTAGCTGTTCCAAATTGCTTCTACATGTGAATGTAAGTGTGAATGATTGTGTGATAGTCTGGCGAGCTGTTCAGGGTCTTTGCAAATGTCAGCTAAGATAGGCTGCAGCCTTCCTGTGACCCTAATAGGATTAAGCGGTTCAGCTAATGAGAGTGATGAGAATGTTAAAATGTGATACATAGTCTAAAATATCATCAGTAATTTTACTTCAAAGGTCCAATCTGCATTTATGTGTCTACCTATTGACAGATATTTCATTTATTTTTATTTCCAAAGTGTTGTATTTGTTAGGGTCGGGGGAAGGTTCCCAGACAACTCCGGGCCAAGGTGGGGTACACCATAAACAGTTTGCTAACCCACTGCAGGGCCAACACACACGACCATTTACAGTCCCATTCACACCAAAGGGGCAATTAAGAATATCCAGTTAGCTTAATGAGCATGTCTTTGCCCTGTTGGAGGAAGTTAGAACCCCCAAAGAAATCCCACATAAGTGTGGCAAGTGTCTGCAAACTTCACACAGAAACCTGAACTCACTACCTTCTTGCTGTGAGGCAGACGTGCTAACTACTACGCCACTGTGCCACCTTGACTGATATTCAAATAATATTATCTTGACTTTAGTGTGATGACATAAGGAAAAAACACTGGCCTTTGGTGATGGTAAAAAGGAAATTTGTTTACTGAAAACCTGAAGGACGAATACCTGAACACCTAAAACTGAAGCTTTTGGAGAATGAAGTGCACTGTGTGAAGGACATGGTGGAGGTTCTATTGCATGATTGCACTTGCCTCTGCATGAACGGCATGCTTGCATTACACACTCAAGCCTGCTCACTTAAAAAATAAAGAAAGAATTATTATTATTATTATTAGTATTATTATTATTAGTAGTGGTAGTAGTAATAGTAGTAGTAGTAATATTAAATGCTTATAAGCAGCAGGCTTATCAGCTAACATGTTCTCTCTCATTTTCAGTTTTTAAGCAGCAGCAAAGTGGAAAAGTGGAGGCTGACACCAAAACTGAAGGACGAATGCACTCAGTTTGTCACATCATATCCATAAAATTAAGCTCATTAAATTCAAACTTTCTCTCTGTTGTGTTAGTGTTTGTTAGTCAGTTTGTAAATTGGTAAATGGGAGTATTGACCTTTATTATCTCTAAGGTAGAGCAGAAGTACATAAAATTAGTATCAGAAAATTGCAGCAGCCCCTCAGTGCAGCTAACTGGGTTTTCAAAGGTCAGCCATGTCCCTTACTGTCTGTAGTGAGAGGCATGTAAAACAACCATTGCTGATTTTTGTCAAGAGTTGGCTGCATAGCCGTCAGTGTGTTTCTGCCCTGCGATGGAACGGCGAGCTGTCCAGGGTGTACTCTGCCCTCGCCCAGAGTCGGCTGAGATGGGCGCCAGCCTCCCCGCGACCCTAATTAGGATTAAGCGGTTCAGAAAATGAATGGATGAATGAATGAATAATAGTGATTTGTTAAAAGTGAGAGTAATTAAAATACAGCATATAGCACATGGGTGGCATGGTGGTAGTGGTTAGAAAATGCACCTAACAGCAAGGATTTCCTTCGTTCTAGTCTTGGGCTTGGGCGTTTCTGTGTACAGTTTAAATTCCTTTTTAACTGCAATTTCGTCCGTGCTTGCATGGGTTTTCTCCGGGTACTTTGGTTTTGTTCCACAGTCCAAAGACATGCACATTACAATAATTGGCTGCTCCAAATTGCCCCTAGGTGCGAGTGTGAAATGGATAGGTGTGTGTGTTGTCCTGTGATGGTCTGGCAAGCTGTTCAGAGTCAACCATGCCTTCACCCAGTGTCAGCTGAAATGGGCTCTGCCACAATAGTAGGATTAAGCAGTTCAGCAAATGAATGAGTGAGTATATAGTTCATTAGAGGTGAATGTCACTTTTATGGAGCAGTAAAGAATGTTAATGTTTTTCTGGGGTTGTTTGAAGAGTCTTCTCGCTGTTCTTATTCTGAAGCCCAACTCTGATCACATGATAGCAGTGACACAGACAGGTAAGATAGAGCTGATTGAAAAGGGAAAGAGTGGCACTCAGACATGCTGTAACAGTGTTCTCTCTGTTCAAAGATGGAGTGCTTGATTACTCTGGAACAGAGGGGAGTCTAAACAAGAAACTGTTGAGTCTGTGGCTCATTGAAATGCACTGATTTAATCACAGTGGCAAAGCTTTTATTTACAATTTACCTTAATAAATTAAACTTTGGAATTCAGACATTTTATATTTTATACAGTCATGCATTAGATGTTATATATATA